>SNQN01001525.1:47936-93195 GCA_008642245.1 Bassia scoparia | reverse complement strand
TGACTGAGGCGCCACGAACCATGGACTGGGTGGTTTGGTGAGGGTCCATACCGAATCGAAGTCCATTTATTTGAAATTCAAATTTTTGGCGGTTTTTCTATATTTTAAATTAGTAATTAAACTTCTAATTTAATCAATAATTTTTCGCGGTTTTTTATTGTATGGTAGTCTCCTACACGCGATGTCGGAGGCACGGATTACAACTCGAATTTCACTCGACGCGATGGATTTAGTTCCCGTGAGAAGCCATTGAATTGGGTTTAAAAAACATGGCTATATCGTTAGGCTTCTTCTTGGTGATTGACACTGTGAAAACACGTAATGGAGGGGTTGACATCTACCTTCGTTGTGACTTGTTGGAAGCGAAAGAGCCCCGAGATATGGAGAACAGCTCAGCGTAGACATACAAAAAAATAAAGGGTTTTGGATTACATTTAAACTAAAAGTCACATCGAGGGTGAGGTGTGGTTGGTGAAGGTAATGACTGATCGTGCAAGCAACAACCATGGATTGAGGTGTATGCGGAGGGTCACCGAACAGCTCGACGTCATGACCCCCTGCCGTAAAAATGATCAGTGCATATGACCGATGCGCGAGTTAAACCTGCTCCAATTCTGAGATCTATAAGCTCAACTTTCCGATTAAAACCTAACAAGAGGCACATAAACAACTGTAGAGATTAGTTGAAGCGGCAGAAGAGCATGGGTCAGAATCCTGCTCAACGGTTACTGCACTAGCAGCCAAGTATAGATACCTGTTTTGGTTGATTCTGATGAGACTGGTTGTGTTACTCGTACTATTGTGGCTCATTGAAGATCTGTGACATCCTTCGCACATATCCCCATGTGATACTCTTGGATTCAAACGTACAAGACTAATAGGTACAAGTATCCTCTGGTGGAGGTATAGGAGTGATCCGAAAACAAGAACTTTTGATCGGTTGGGCACTGTTGAAGACGGAAGCAGAGGCTGACTACAGTAATAACTATTTTTTAGATACGCGAAACTTAATTTGCGATATGATGATAGAATTACTATTTAAATTGAATTGATTCAGGTGGTTTCTCGAGATTCTTGCCAACTTGATTGGGACTCGTGTAAAACGACAATCAATTGTGACTGATCGAGAGCTTCTTTGTTCACCCCTATCCATTGAGATATTTCCCATTTCGGCTCACTTGCTTTGCACATGGCATATAAATTCGTGATCTTGAGGGTTGAGTTCGGAAGAAAACGAGGCAAGCTGAATGGCCACAAATTGGGGAGAGGATCGTGGTCCAGTTTACTCCACTCTGCAACAGAGGAGGAGTACGAGGAGAAGAAGACACAATTCTTGAGTAAGTGGTTTGGGTTGGATACCCCCAAGGGGAACTTAGGGAAGCTCTTGCTGATCTGAGGCAGGGTCATCGAAGATTGGGGAGTACCTCGACAGAACTTGGTTGAGCATAAGGAAAAGTTCGTGAAAGCGTGGACGAACACGGTTTGTCATTTCGGGAACACGACCAACTGTTGCACGAAAGTCAACAACTCTACATCAAAAACTGATCCATAGCTCTACTTCTGCCGTAGACACATTATTCGAGCAGATGCACGCCAGAATTAGAGTCAAATCATTCGAGATTAAGAACTCTCTGAGCTTTGCAAGCGCAACGCATGATACTGATTTGACGGATTCTTACTTTTGTGCACTTACAAGGTAAGGTGTCGAACCATTGTATGACACTGATGGCGGAAGAGATCGTCAAAGCTAGCCGAATGAATTACAATGTGGAGAAGTGTGATTGTGTGGTGATGCAAATCTCACGCATACCCTGTGTTTGTTCCATTTCGATGTCTATGGAGAGGATCGAGGTGTGTACTGGGTGGGATCGACGCCTTCTAGACGACACTGATTATTGGGGATGGAGTTAACTACCGGCATTTGAGAGGACAAACAGATTCACAATTCTTTATGGAGTTAGTGGAGTGAGGTTCGAGCTAGTGATCCGGCTGTAAGAGGTTGATCTCCGTTTGAT
Source organism: Bassia scoparia (assembly GCA_008642245.1). Classification (NCBI taxonomy): domain Eukaryota; kingdom Viridiplantae; phylum Streptophyta; class Magnoliopsida; order Caryophyllales; family Amaranthaceae; genus Bassia; species Bassia scoparia. The sequence goes on along the minus strand of SNQN01001525.1, from coordinate 91,180 downwards.
TCATGGTCAACTTCACCCGCACTTGGATCCGGGAAACCCGATGACATGAACCAGTGACGAACGGAATACTCGGGTGCACCAAGAAGTTCTCGGGCTACACAATGGATACTTTCGATTGGGAGTTCCATGGTCGCCGTAGTAGACGTCGACGGGTCATACATAGACTTGATGCGTCGCAAAATGGTCGTGTCGTTCAGTGTAATCTTTGTTATTTTTTTATATATTTTTTTGTTTTTTAGATATTTTTGTTGTTTTTTATTTAGAATATTTTGTTTTTGAAAATTTTAAATTGTTTGTTGATTTAGTACCAATCTACTTCCCTTACGCGATAGAGATCTAGGCGTCATTCTTCCGTATCTTGAAGATTGTCTTGATGTTACGGGTGACGAAAATTGTGGTTTTCGTTGTGTGCTGATGCCATTCATCATGATCAGGAGAGGTGGGATTTCGTGAGCGAGCAACAGCTAATGAAATTGTGGCGAACGTAGGCGTTTTAATGGGCAAATCTATGGTATTGATCACGTTCTGTAAGACGTCGACCGGATCAATTGGAAGGTGGTGCATGCGGTCCAGAGCATCAGATGGAGGTAGTATCAGACCTATTCTCGATTGCAAATCAATACAAATGTACTATCATATGTTTCTCGAAACCAAGAAAATGCTGATCCAAACTACTCGTAACTGTTTGCCTTTGAGTACTGGTAATAGAAACATAGGCCAATCTATGGAGTTATCTATTGCGCACCTCGGTATTTTCCGACATTACATACGGCTACACATGCAACATGGGTTCCCAATTTCCACCTATCTCTCTTTGTGGGAAGATCTTTATGATGCAACAAGTTAATGGTTGGGACATGAACTGTATGCTTCAGAGAGCCCTTTGGGATATATTGACGCAACGCACTCCGAGTCAGCAACAAGTTAACTTAGATGATGATAGTTTCTAGTATGTGATGTATTGTATTGTATATTGTTTTTCTCCATTTCTCTTTGCTATATCGAATGGTTTTTGGCCTTCTTAAGGCCCTCTTTGCTACTAATGTTGTTTGTTTAGTGTTGAGTAAGTTTTAGGTGCTTCCATTTATTTGGAGTGATTTCGGCTTATTTTGCAAGCACTACGGAGTTTAGTAGAAGTGGCAAGAGCTAGGAGTGGAGCGACACAAAGAAGTTGATACCATGCTCACTTTTTGACCATAACTTATGTTTTCGTTCGTCGATTGGTGGCGTGAATTATAGCGCATTGGAAACTAGACTTCGAAAGCTCGATTGTGAAGTAAAGTTTGTGATTTGGACGACCGGAGCTTGAGAATATGGCCTCTAGAAGACGGACAATCAGCATGCCTGAACTGATCCGATCCGAATCGGATCAACATCCGATCCGATCGATTGAGGCTCGATTTTTTTCATTAATCGTTTAAATTGGGCTTTAATGAAGGGACATGATTGTAATTTAGCAAGATTGTTTAATTTTAGAAAATCTGATGTTGAAAGGATAGAAAATCCTAATTTCTTTATTATTTTATCCATCATTAAATTTGAAAGATGAAAAATCCCCAATTCGTATTATTGTAAGAACCTAACTTGGCACTTTCAATAAAATATTCATTCATTATTCATCAATTGCAATCATTCTTTGGTAATTATTTCTTCTTTAATTTTGTTTTTCTCAATTGCTCTTAATTGTTATAGCTTTGATTATTGTTTTGAATTATTTTTTAGGTTCTTGATTAATTACTTTCAATTATCTAGTTTTAAATATTGCTTTTAATTTATTCTTATACTTTGATTATGTTTTCCAATTACAATCATAGTTTTGTTTAATCTATGACGATAGTCTAATTTCCTATGAGCGATTGGGGATCTATAGCAATATGATGATTATAATTGGTTGATTTCAATTATGGCTTGGCTTTTAATCAAAATTCCCTATTAGAGTTGTTTATTCATGTTAATCAATTTCGGTAGGGCCCGCTTAATTGCTAACTCTGATATTAGTCACAGAGTCTATAATCTAGCGTGAGAACTGTAGATTACAAGATCAACATTCAATAGGTGTAAATGAGATTTCCTAGGTCGAGAGATACGGATTAGGAGTAGTTCTATGGTTCAATTGATTGAGAGAGCTTGTTCTGTTTGATTATGTCAATGTATGAATGTTGATACCAATTTGCTGTCATTACTGCTATAAAGTGAACCATAGCTTAATTTTTAATAATATAGTTTAATTCCTCTGTCAATCATGTCATTAGTCCTTAGTTATATCTTAATCACAAACCAGCGTTTCTTTGTTATGTTAGAAGCTTTTACTCAATTAATCATAGTTGTTGTTTTCCTCGTGGATACGATCCTATTACCACTAGTGCAGGTTAGTCTAAATAGATTTTTGATAGGTACGCGACAGCCTGTCAAATTTTGGCACCGTTGCCGCGGGAAACGAGCTTTAATTATTGATAATTGTTGAGTCTGAACTATTTTTTGTTTGTCTTGAAGAGACATTTTGTTGTTCTTAGGACAGTAACTTATGTCCTGTAAGTTTTCTCTAGTTTATGCGCAGGTCTTTCCCGATTGGGGATTGATTCCAATACGATCCCGAGGTGGAGCGAACTTACATAGCGGAAAGAATTTCCGTGAGGGATTGGAATTTTTCAGATTCTTCCATCTCTCATCAGGTTTTCGAATCCTTCTAGAACTGTTTAGAGGAGAAGTGTCCAATCAGCGCATACAACGAAGTAGTCATTCTGATCCTGAACCGTAAGAGATGGCGGCTACACCAATAACGCTCTATCATGGTACTCTCAGCCTATCGGAAATGAGATTCCGACAGGTCCTAGGATGCCTACTCTAGCGGCAGCCACTGTTGAGCTTAAAGCCTGCGCTGTTGAATATGATCGAGCGCAATCAAGTTTGGAGGGAATGCGCTGAGGATCCCAACTTGCATAATCTCTATTTCTCCAATATTGTGGCACTGTTTTAAGCATTGCTGGTTGACCTGATCAGCTTCGTGTTATGGCTATTTCTTTCTCATATTGCGGGGCAGAGCTCGATTAATGGTTGAACAGTCTTGATGCAACCACTTTTGATTCATTGGGAGCTCTTTCTTGCTTTTTACAGAGTATACTCCTCTCAGTATGAAGACTGCTCAAATGCGTAGTAAGATCACTAACTTTTACGCAAGATGTTGATTGAGACCCTTATATGAGGCATGGAACGATACAAGAGGTAATCGATGTGTCCTCATCATGGTCTGAAGAAATTGGCTCTTGGTTAGACTTTCTATAATTTGTTGAACAGGAAATCTCGTATTACTTCTCGATTCTGCAGCAAATGGAGGTTCATGATCAGACAGTCATGCTGGATGAAACTGAATTGAGGATGATGGCCAAGTACAATGCTCAATATGGCAATCTCATGGTGTGTGGCAAAGAAATAGGCAAGCATTGAGGTCGATCAGATCACTTTTATTAGCAGCTCAAATATCAGCCATATTAGAAGTTGGATGGCAATCAATATGAATCGATCAGTTCAGTTGCATGTTGTTCGGGCCGAGTGAGAATGTAACTGTGATAACTGTGGGGGGATAGGGCATCTAATTGGTGGATGTCAATCTCCCTAGGATCATAGTATGCGCGTTTCAAATCGTCCCATACAATCATACTCCACACATACGAATGAAGGCATGAGAATCATCCATTCTGTCCTAAAGAGCAACAATGTTGTTAATTCCTCACACAATTTCACAGTATGCAGCAGCAGCCAGCAACAACACAACAGTACAAGCCTCGATATTAGTGTAGACACCTGAAAATGTGTCTCCCAATGAGTAATCCGTGATGAAAATACGCGTCTCGCGTTTGTTTCGACTCAGAAAGAATGCTTGTGAACTCACGAAAGTTGGAAATACGTGAGGTGTACTCGAACTATTGAGCAAAGGGTCACATACAAGGCAAACTTTTTTCTTTCGCGGTTTATGATATAACTCAAAGGTTTTTCAAAGGTTTTCAAAACAATTATCGCTGGCGATTCTCGTGCTTTTTGTTTTCCATCATGTTGCGTCACAAAATTTTTTCTGAAATCCGCCAAATATTTTGTAAATATTTTTCTGATTTTTCTTGATTTCTATGAATTTTTGCAATGTTAAATAGCAGAATACGCAGAAATTACGTAGATAATTAGAAAAACATGCCGGAAATAACTGAACCTTCTAGAACGAGTCTAGAAATCTTGCTTGGAGAGCAAGGGTGTCTAGGTGGTCGGAATCAAGGGAAATCACGAATATAATCGGAGGAAATCAAATATATTCGAAGGTTTTTGGAAAGTATTACGAGATCATAGAGCGTATATACGCAGATGAATGAGCGTATATACGCCACCAGGAGCGATATACGCTCCCCACTGCTGCGTATATACGCTCAAGATCCTTTTGCATAACGACTCTTGCCAAATCCAAAGGGAAAGTGAGAAGCGTATATATCGCTGATGACGTATATTACGCTCCCTTTATTGACGTATATCGCTATCCCAGCGTATAATCGCAGGGTTGCTTTGCCTCGTTTGTCTTTGCCGTGCCTATAAATCACTCCCTGCCCTTGCTCAGTCCGGGAACGATTTTTGACACTTCAAACTTCACACCTCCGAGACAACTTCCACAGACACAATCACGAGACACATCTATACACTCTCAAAAAACATCAAACACATTCGTTTTCAATTCAAAGATCGATCTATTCGAATTCAACAAAGCGATAAGGGTATAAATTTGAGATTACAACAAAAACCTTTTTTCACTCTTTTTCAATTCCATTTGTCACTTTTAATTTGATTAAGTTATTTTGAGTTTTAATTCAATTAACGCAATGTAAAACTCACTTGTTAGAATGGTTCCATGTAAATATGTAGGTTTTTCTTAATATTTTCATTTTTCTTGGTTTTTGGTTTTCAATCTTTCGCATTAACCTTATTATACATATATTTTATTGTCAATACTAACGCGTTTGTTTGTCTCATTAGCAATTCAATCGAAAAGGCGATTCTTTGATTTTTATTTAAGAATTCGATTGTATGCAGTGACAAGTGTGAGGAGGGCAATACATACATTTATGCTTACTAACCATTTGTTTTCATATCTGTTTATAATATATTCTTCTATCACACTTGTATATATTGTTTTAAACAAGACCGAATTTAACAGTTTGTCCATTAAAGTCAGATAACATGGACGACCGGTTTTTCTAGGACACTTATTAACATGAACTAACAATCAAGTGAATGCCTTGTCATTGTAGAAGTCTTGGTTTGTACATAATAGCAAACCCACCTAGTAATTAATGCGCTTTCAAAGTCAAATCATAAGTTTCTTGAATTCAATTGTTATGATTATGGAAACTACATGGAGACGGAGGAGGCCGCTACATGCGGTGCGAGATTGGGTACAGATCTGATTCGTCACGCATGTCCCCGACACCACGACTGGTTTACTTGATTGGACGTGGGGCCCATTATTTGGTCACAATGTTTTCGGGCGTCCGTGAATAACCTATATAGGCCGGTGGCGATCCCCTCAATTCGACACACAACTACCCATACCGCATTCAATCCCCGGATTCCATGGCTAACTCCATGAACTGAAGCTGAGGTCACGCCCCCTATCGGCGGGCGAAGCCTACAGTTTTGGCGACTTCACGGGGATAATCACCATTTGGTGAGTGGACAGACTTGAAAAGTCTCGTAGTTCCATATTCATAACTAATTGATTTTGCTTGTGACCCTTCGATAGGTGTCATGTCTTAGGTCACCTTGGTCTTCGAATATGGGCATGTTCTAGTGCTCGAGATCAACCTTAAGGGGGGATTTTACCTTGGTATGGCAATGTGGTTAATGGATCACATGGCTAAGGTAGGTCCTATCCCGCCCATGCCTGTCGTAATGCACGTGTTACGAGATGCGTGCCATATAAGGGGTATCTATGTCATACATCACCAAATAATTGTGGTGGTGAAATTGGACCCAGCTCTACTCTTAGGCATGTACCATCAGAACTTAATCCAACCGACCTATAGTTCACTTTAGATCCTGACCTTATAAGTGAATAAATTGGATTGTGTTCAATCAATGTGCTTGTTAACTTGTGACTTCTTCTTTCAGTCCAAATTCTTAAACCACCAAGCTAAGCCCAGTCCCTTAATCTATGGTTCAAGACATGAAGTGAGATCTCATTTAAGGCCATCCAGTCCAATTCAAATTTCAAACTCATTTCGAATCCTAGAATCTGACTTATGGTCAATCCAATCCAAGAGTTTAAATCTGACTTAGATTAGAATTTTTGAACCTTAAACCTGAATTAGGTTCATTCAATTCAATTCAATTCAATTCAATCCTTAATTTCCCAAGAACCTTAAACCTAAATTTAGGTTCAATTCAATCTCAACTCCAAGAGCCTTGAATGTGAATTAGGTTCGCTTCAACTTCTAACTCTATAGAACCTTAAAACTGAACTATGGTTGAATCATAGACTCAGCCCAGGAACTTTGATTCAAGGCCTAGGCCCATTCAAATTTCAAGGGCTCGTAGGTTCTAAGAGGTCAATTAATTCTGAACTACGGCCATCTTAGGTTTGTATCTTTCTTCGAGTCTAGCACTTTAATCAGATTTAGGTCTAGCCATTCAAGTCTAACTTTCGAGTTCAGTTCATTAAGTCGGCAGAACCGTCCAAGACTGAGTTTAAGGTTTGTCTTAATAGTTTTCAAGTAGACCATCTTTGTTTCTTGGTTCTAAAGTGTTAATTTCTTGATTCAGCAAGATAGCAAGACCGCAACTTGTTCTCTGGTGCAAGAGGAAAGAAGTAGTCAAACACATCCTACCTCCACAAAAGGCCCATGTCCTTGACCACCATCATCCACAAAAAGCCTAATCTTATACCTCCTTGGCCCAATTGAAAAACATCAAACACCAACTAGCCATAAAGCCTCATGAATCACGCCCAAGGCGTGGGTCAATGATACTGCGCGGCCTTCTTTAAGATTGAGTCCATAAAGTCCAGTCCTAGCCATTTCCGCTTTCAATTCTACTGTCTTTTGAGTCTAGATGTAGTCTTTTGAAATAACCCATGTATGTTTTCAAGTTTTCCTTTCATCAATAAAAATGATTCTTGTTTGGCAATTTATTTTTTCTAATTCTATGCAAGGTCTCAAACACTCATTGGCCACAATTGGTTTAATTCTAAGTGATTCAATTATTTAATTTGAACAATCGCCACGCAGAGAGGCCTTCTTTCACAGCTCCGACAAAATCACCCTCCCTTCATTCCTTTGTCACATCAAAATCAAAACCCTTGCAACCTTTTGAGCCACAAACTCTATCATTAGCCTAACTTTCTTCATCATCACATCTACTTACCCTTTGGACCAAACGGCGGTGCGTAGGAAAAGAACACGTGCAAAAAAAGAAAAAGAAAAAAAAAGAGAAGAATAAATAAAAAAAAGAAAAAAAATAAAGGTTCAATACAAAAGTTTTCACAAATGCAAATCAATCAATGCAAAAATTCAAAGCTCAAAGCCAGATCAATAAAAAAGCAAAAGTCTAAAAGCACACTGCGCGCCGTGGGTCACTCATAAACATCAAGCTTGTTCAACCTCAAACCACAGCCTCACATTAACAACCACAAAAGCCCCTCTCACACGAGCATTGTTCAAAATCAATCACCAAACTACGTGGTCTGATTTCCCGTAAGATAAACGTAGGAAGACCTCTCTGAGGTCGAGCCGCTTTAACATTAAATCATTTGATGGCCTTTTGAGTGCTTTGACTTGCTAAGATGATTATGGTTTTGCCAGTTAAGGAACTCTGACATAGACTCATGTTTGAACCAAAACCATCAATTAGCCAACCCAGCATCTACAAATCTTTGACCTTAAGTCACAAATTCGACCCTTTATTTCTTCGAACCATATAGTTATTTCTTTGGTCACCTTCAAGGACTCATTGACTCAGATCACAAAAGAAGTAAAGCCACCTGACCTTTGGGTCAATAGTACAAATCTTGTTGGGTGAACTCGCATTACCAATCTTCCGTAAACCACATTGTCTCAAGCCTCGCTGGGGTGCTCGTTTGTCATCATGGCTCCTTCATTTCCAGTTGGGGGCTTCTTGTCTCCTAAGGCCCTAGTTACGTGTTCGAGTCTTTGATAATCAAGAGAAATCCTGAAAATCAAGCTTTTGACCTGTCTCTTCCAATCAAAGTCACTGTCCTCGCCAATTGTTAAGTCAAGTCAACGCCAAATGTCACCCTTTCTCTAAGTCACTTCTTCAAATGACACTCTTCAATTGCACTTGGTACTAGGAATATTAGACGTCTAGTAATCTGTCTTTCCCATGTCTATAACCAGCCCTAGATCTGGACTCTTTCAAATTCAAAGTCACTTTCCAAATATGTCTAGACCAGACCTAGAACAAGACTCTCTCAAATCATGTCTAGAATCAGACCTAGACAAGTCAGCTTTCAAATCATGTCTAGAATCAGACCTAGACAAGACTCTCTCAAATCATGTCTAGAATCAGACCTAGACAAGACCCAACTCTCAAACCATGTCTAAAACCAGACCTAGACAAGACCTTCAAAAGACTCTCTCAATCATGTTCTAGAACCAGAGCCCCTAGACAAATGACTCTCTCAAAATCATGTCTAGGAACCACAGACCTAGAACAAGATCCTTCAAAGACTCTCTCAAATCAGTGTCTAGAACCAGACCTAGACAAGACCCTTTCAAAATTTCAATGACTCTTGCAAATCTATGTCTAGAACCAGACCTAACGACCAGGCCCTTCCAAATTCAAAGACTCTTTCCAAAATCAATGACCTCCTGCCCCTCTCTCAATATCCGAGGTCAAAGTTACAAGTCAAGCATTGCATGCCATAATTCCGCTAGAACATAAAAACAGACCTATGTCCGTCCCAAGGTAGTACCTTAATCCTGATTAGGGCTATCATTTTCAAGTAATGCCAGTTTCTCGGAAAAGCATGGGACGCACCTGCATTCTCCATCAGCCGAACGGGGAAAATGACCGCTCAAGGGACTCAGACACATACAAGCACATCGAACGCATGGGAACAAAATTTCGCTACAGGTAAATACAACCTTTGTTTGCAGGTACCCTGAGAGAAAAAGGAACTCAGGGTCGCGAAGAACTCTTGAGTGCTCTTCGTCCCGAATCGAATACTTTGACGTTCCGTCTTACGAAACTATCGTCCTCTCCAGACTCAGTCAAAGTGGGGCTCTGTAGACACCTGAAAATGTGTCTCCCCAAATGAGTAATCGTGATGGAAACATACCGCGTCCGCGTTTGTTTCGACTCAGAAAAGATGCTTTGAACTCACGAAATTGGAAATGACGTGAGGTCGTACTTCGGAAACTATTGAGCAAAGGTCACATACAAGGGCAAACATTTTTTTCTTTCGGTTTTATTCGATAAACTCAAGGTTCAAAAGGTTTTCAAAAAATTACGCTGGCGATTCTCGTGCTTATTTGGTTTTCCATCATGTGCGTCACATTTTTTCTGATCCGCCAATTATTTTTAAAATTAATTTTTTCTGATTTTTCTATGATTTTCTATGAGTTTTTGCATGTTTAAAATACGCAGAATACGCAGAAAATACGGTGAATAATTAGAAAATACTCCGGAATACGTGGAACTTCTAGAACATCTAGAAATGCTTGCTTGGAGAGAAGGGTGTCTAGGATGCGTCCGAATCAAGGGCAATACGAATATAATCGGAGGAAATCAATAATATTTCGAGGTTTTTGGGAAGTATATACGAATCATGAGCGTATATACGCAGATGAAATGAGCGTAATATACGCTCACACAGGAGCGTATATACGCTCCCATGCTGGTATAACGCTCAAACCTGCATCATACGACTCTGCCAAATACAAAGGAAAGTGAGAAAGCGTATATACGTCTGGGATGAGCGTATATAACGCTCCATGAGCGTATATACGCAGGGTTTGTTTGGCTCTTTTTTGCTCTCGTGCTATAAATACTTCCCCTGCCGTTCTCCAGTCCGGGACAAACGATTTTTTGACAGCTCACAACTCACAACCTACCGATGACACACTTTCACAGACACAAGTCACGAGACACATCTATAACACTCTTCAAAACACTCAAAACACATTCGTTCAATTCAAAGCACGATTCTATTCGAATCAACAATGCGAAGATTAAGGGTATAAATTTGAGATTACTCACCAAAACTTTTCTTTCACTTTTTTCAATTCCATTGTACTTTTTTAATTTGATAACCATTATTTTGAAGTTTAATTCAATTAAGCAATGTAGACAACTCACTTGTTAATGTCCATGTAAATATGTATGGTTTTTTTAATGATTTTCATTGTTTCCCTTGGTTTTTGGTTTTCAAATCTTCGCATTAACACTTATTATAACATATTATTATTGTCAATTACTAACCGGTTGTTGTTTGTCTCAATTAGCATTCATCGAAGGCGATTCCTTTGAGTTTTTATGCTAAAATTCGATTGTTTGCAGTGACAAGGTGGAGGAGGGCATAATACATATTATGCCTACTAACCTTTGTTTCATACTTGTTTATATAATATCTTCTATCACACTTGTATATATTGTTTTAAAAACACAAGACGGAATTTAACAGTTTGTCACATTAAAGTCCAGATAATCATTTCGGACGAGACCGTTTTCTAGGCACCTATGTAACTATTGACAAAATCAAGTGATCGCCTAGTCCCCATATGTAGAAGTCTTGGTTTGTACATAATTAGCAACCCACCTAGTAATTAATAGCGCTTTCAAAGTCAAATCAATAAGTTTTCTTGAATTCATTTTATGATTTATGGAACTACAATGAGACCGAGTAGAGGCCGCTGACAAAATGCGGGCGAATTGGGTTATCAAGGATCTGATTCGTACCATGTCCCGAACCGACGACTGGTTACTTGATTGGACGGGGCCATTAATTTGGACACCAAATGTTTCGGGCGTCCGTGAATAACCTATATAGGCAACGGTGGCGATCCCCTCAATTCGAACGACACATAATAGACACAAAGCCAACGCATTCACATGCGGATTCCATGGCTCAACTCCATGACACAGAAGCTGCAGGTCACGCCCCTACCCTCCTAAAGGCGGCGAAGCCCTACAATTAGCCCCTTCCATCGGAGTCCGAGTACCATATCAGCATAACATAAACAGCAGCAGCAGCCGAGCAGGCCCCAGTAGTTTGATCCAACAATGGCTGAGTTTGAGAATATGATGCTGCAGATGCAGAAAGGATCAGGCAACAGTTCCAAAGAGAATTCAGTCCTTAGTCACTCATAATAACAGTTGGATACTCAGTGGCGCAATTGGCTGCTTCTAATCCAAAGGCAGTAGGGTGCCCTCCCTTCAATAACCACAGTAGCCGAAGGATAGTGTTTATGCGATCACCGTTCGCTGAACGACACTAGTACATAGGACCCACCAATTGCATGAGAGGATGCTGAATGACGGAAGGTTGAGAAAAGGACGGAGGAGGTATGGAAAGCACCTCGTATGTGGTGCTCCCCATGTCGGCTAACCTTTCCATCTAGAATTGCATGGCATAAGAAGCAAGCAAGATAAACAGCTCAATAAGTCTCTGATGTGGAGAAAAAACCTCAGGTAACTAGTCCTTCACCATGATTAATTAGTCAAATCCTTCAAATGCTAAAATTCCGAAATGACATATTAACTGAGAAGGAGGGAATGGAAATCGGTGGAGAAATTCTGGTTTTTTCTGAACATGTAGTGTTATTTACAAAATAAGTCTCCACTCAAAGTTAAGGGATCCTGGAGTTTTTGTATTCCATGGACATTGGAACTGGTGCATAATCGCAAAGCATTAATGTGATTTAGTGTGCGAAGTGTTAGTGTTATGCCTTTTCGTGTGTAAAGAGTTGAATATGGGAGATCTTTAAGTGCACTATATTGACCCCTTTCAAATGGCTGAAGGTTCTCTAAAGCACCCTTTGGGTATTTTAGAGGATGTTCCTGTGCGATGGGTGATTTTATATTCCTATACGACTTTGTGTTCTTAATATGGAAGAAGAATGTTCACATTCTAGCATCTTAGGCCCGACTTCCTTCAACGGCGGGGCTGTATAAATGTGAGAAATGGGAAGATTACTCTTTTAATATTGGGGATGAACAAAGCACTTTATTCAAACTAGTCAGCTGAGAGTCCCATGCTATGAGAGTCTATGTATGTTGGTGGGTTGTGGAGCGTTGTTGTGCAGAGATAAAGACGCTCGATCTTTTCTAGAAGATCTTCTGGAAGGCATTGTGTGTGTTGAGTCCTTTTACAGGTGAAGGTGAAACTGGAAAGAAGACTACTCCTTGTGAAGTTTCGTATGGAAAGCAAGGAGATGCTTGACCAATTCACAGGCCTGAAACTCTTTCATACGAGGTTAAGAGTCGTCTGTTGTTGAGCTTGGTTATGCGAGGAAACGAAGTAAAGCATGAAGGTTTTAAGGTCCGCAGCCACATTCCATTGTGCGCAATAGAGATGATATAGTTGGCCTTATGGAGAATTCTATATCTTCAAGATCACCTCCAGTTAGTTGAGTTTAATCGAGGTAGCGTCAAGTGCTCGTGACGTAACAAGCGCTTTGCAGGGAAGGAGCAACCCGTAGTTTTTTGCTTTTTAGAGTATAGTAAGATTAATAATAATGTACTGAGATTTTGAGTGAGTGAGAGAGAGGGGCTGATGTTTTATGAATGAGTGTGCAGGGGCCTAAGTAATAAAGAAGCAGCAAAACGGAATCCAAAGGGGCCAATCCGATCGGATGCGCGAGTGTGAAAAATTTGAAATCTGAATTAGCAAAAGTGACCCGATCGATCGGGTCCAAATCGGTAATCGGAGTGGGTTCTCGATCACCAGATCCGATCGGATGCGAGGGTAAGGCAAAAATTTTGAAAAAATCGAAGACCACGTATCAGCGTGATCGAATCGGATCGGGTCGTCGAATCAACCCAAATCCGGTCGGATTAGGTCGCCCGATCACACAATCCGACGGATGCGCGAAGAGCAGTTTTTTTTGGACAACCCCGAATCCGATCGGATCGACCCCTAGATCCGATCGGATCGATTTGTGCAGAAATCTTCAAATCGACGAGATTTTCGGAGAAATTTGAAACTCTCAAAATCGGACTAAAAGAGTAAGTGTTTTTCTGAACTGGAAAACGGCATTCTAAAAGGAACGCCACTACTTATAGTGGCCCACCAGAATTTTGCAAAATTCGGCCTTCTAGTGGTGTTTGGGCATTTTGTTTTTCAGTCAGGGAAAATTACCGAAAATGAGTCTGATCTTTCCTCCCTCCTTCGTTCTTCCACCATGGATCGGTTATGCGCTTGATATACTTCCCTTTATCTTGCATTGAGGACATTGCAAAGGTTGGCTTGGGAGATGGAATTTATCAACGCACGCCTTAGCGGCTTGAGGTAAGTTTATCGCTTTCCTAGCATAAGTTTTAATTGCTTTTTAGGATAGTTTTGCAAGGTTGTAACCACTCATAGGAGTGGGAGTTTACTGCAACCAAAAAAATTATTGGCTTTCCATAAAGTAGTTTAGAAATAAATTAGAATCCTCTTGAAAACAATGTTCCCTGTCCCCTTGTGAAAAAAGTTTTAATGCTTGTGAATGTTTGAACTTGATCCTTAAGTGAAGCTTGTGTTGCTTTTCTGATTCTTTGACTGGATTTGACTAATATGACAGCCTGATGGTATTCTTTGGAATGAGGAAGAACATGAAACTTGGAGAATTGAAGCTTAATTGTATAATCCATTCATATATCTTTTTTGTGTGCTAAGTTCCTGGTGCGTCAATTATCTCTTAACTTGGCTTGGTACTATGTCTGTTTTGGATTTTTTGGGTCGTGTGTTGACATGATTAAGGAGGCTTTCATTGTACAGGAGCCGTGCTTCCAGTTTAACGAAACATTAATTATTCCTTGATCCCTGATTTTGAGGCCTGATTCCTTTCAAATTCATGATTACCTACATTACAATCCCCATTTTGGCTTTGTTTGAGTAACCCAGTTGGCTGGGGGAGTCATAATTGGAGGGGATGTGTGTTTTGTGGGTGCTTTTATTGGAAGGCCGTGATGGTTATAGTTGGGGTTGGTAGTGTTTTCGCATTTGGTTTCCTTAGCCTTGAGTATTGTCATCGTTTCTATCAGGCGCCCAGACCATGGTACTGGGTGGTTTTGTGAGGCGTCCATACCATGGTCTTTTGCTAATTCACTAAGCGTTCAAGGATGCTTACCTCCATTTCGTCGGTCATTTGTCCTACTCCGACTACTCCGATGTGTTCCGGTTAGAATTCCGACGACTACTCAGATGTGTTTCGGTTAAAATTCCGACGGTCAAGCACTAGAACGGTCGGAAATTGGCACTCGATAGTGGTCCACGGTGTTGTAAGAAGAGAATTGGGTGGAGTTAGTGAGAGAAGTTAGTGTGGGTAGGTATGGTAGTTCACTTGTAATATGGACTTAGATTCTAGTAAAAATGGACTTTGTTTGGCAATCCAGTATATTAAAGTGTAAAATTGAACTAGAGTCTTGATATGTTTATTTCATCTTATTTTCAATTTTGTTGTATTACGTAGAATTCAATTCAATTCAGTTCAATTAAGTTTCTAATTTCCTTTGTTGTAGCTTTGAGCATTTGGCCCAAGTACAAGTGTGAACCCAAGTAGATGATGTACCTGAGGGTTGATGCCTCTTCGCATCAGGTTCAGACTGTGACGGGGTATGTTGTCTCTTTTCTTCAGCACATGTTTCCCATAAGAGGATTTCTCTGGGGTGCGATGGTCAATAGCTTGACGAAAATGCGAAGCGTCCCCCTTGTTCTCTAGAGGAGGAGGAGTGGAATGAGGCTCCTTTTTCTTCTTCTTTTCCTCCAGGATGAGAGGACCTTTATTTTTCCAATGGACGAAGGGTACGCCGACTTCTTTTTATTTCCATCCGCAACAGATGACTCTTTGATAGTAATTCTAGGAAGACAAAYCTGCGACTTGTGTTTTTTCTCCTTAACCTGCAAAGAACTCTTCTGTTTTATTTTTTCCTCGACGTGCGAGGAGGACTTAGCCTTCTTATTCAACACAACATGAGASGAAGACATTTGTGTTTTCTTATTTTCCTCGCCCTTCGAGGAACTCTTGGTCGAATTGCTATTCTTAGGGGTAGAGACCCCCCTTGCCTTCAGAATATCATATGGTTTTTTCAGATTCTGCYAAAGGAGAAAACAAAAAAGTGAGTGTCATTGCAGAAAAATAAGAAAAGCACAAAATGTGCGATGTTAAAGACAAACACGACAATTACAGAGTTTGCACCTCGTATTTGAGCAATTGCTCATGCGAGGCGCGACATCATCGTTTTGTGTTTACAATACATTTTGTTCGCACTATTAATAAAACATTATGCGATGTGAAAAACACATGTATTGTAAACACAATATTGAAGGAAGGCACGAGTGAAAGTACAATGATTAATACTTATCCGATATAAGGTGTCTTTCTCTGCAATGGTCTTCGAGCAAAGGTCAGATGCGAGAGTCTCGTATTATGCTCTCTCCATGGTTCTATTCATGATAGCCAGAAGTGCGGCACGAACTTGTTTTGCGAAACAAAGCACTTTGTTAAACACAGTACAAAAATACAATTTGAAGTAAGAAATTACGTAGATACCTCTTTGTCCTCTTCGACCCTGCAACCCCCACCAAGGCTAAATAGGACCAGAAAATTGCGGTCATAGAAGAACTCTACGAAAGGTACCCAAAACTTAGMAATCGTCACTTTGCAATTCTTCTCCTTATGAAAACACCCCCATAGTTCCAAAATATGCGAGCTGCTTCTCGTCATTCGGAGTCAGCCTTGGGTACTRATCTGATTTAAGGGTGTTTTGGAACCTTCTCCACTTCGAAAGTATCTTCGCAGTGCCAGTGTCACTTGTGTGAACCAGGAAGAAATCAACCTTCCAAATATTCAGTTTGTTGGGCTTGTCGATTGCAGTCATGTAGCCCTTTTTCTTCGACAGTTGGAATAAGCCCGACTTGCACATACTGTTTTGACCGGGTGGTGCATGGAAATGAAAGCTCCTGTCGACATAAACCACCCCTTCGACTTGTAAGTGGCCATGAGCCCAGTATGTGACACCAAGAGGTTGGTGTCAGTTGTGTAATGCTTATCCCATAGATCTTCATCAAGTTGATGACAAAGGTCTTCAAAGGAAAGCGAAGGCCTAAGTGTACAACGTCTTTGTATACTGCGACGGTGTCTTCAAGAGTTTGGGTTATGTACGACTCCTCCGCAAGAATGATGAACTTCTCCTTCACATTTGGCTCAAAGAAGCCAATATGTGGAGCGTATATGGCTTTGTGTTTCCTAGGTGCGATGACCCAGTTCTTTCACACTCACACTAAGTCAGGACCTGCCATGTCCTTCTCATCATCTTCGRTGGATTCCTCCTCCTCATCTTGGACTACTTCGCCCTTGCTCTTTGTTTTTACAGTGTAGGGAGCAGGACTCATCTCGACATCATCATCCTCATCGTCGTCGAATTCCGCCTCTATCGTAGCGTCTAACACTGCATCATCATCCTCATCCTTGAAATTATAAATGCCTTGCTATGCCCTAAGGTGCTAGGAATCTCACTCCCCTCAGTATCCTTATAGATATAGTCCTCASGTTTCCTTGTTGTGACATACTTCTTGTGAGGCATTGRGATATCCTGCACAGGTAGAGTGTTAGTGATGGGAGAGAGACTTATTGAATGCAAAGATAGAAAACATAAGGTCGAAGAGCACTCAGTCGCTATTAAACTAGGGGAAGTTGGCCTAGGCTCTTCGAAGCCCCCAACTCTGTAATTATTAGGCGAAGAGTCCGTCAAACTCGCATCCCTCATGATTATTACTTTGATAAAAAGAATAAAGAATAAGGTGTGAAGAAAGGAAAATGCGATCAGCACCTAGTATATAAGCTGAACCGAAAAGTCTTCAAAGTTTGGAAGTGCYAAGTGCGACACCGGGTTATTGAAAGTGCGAACGTAAGTTGGTCTTCGAACTTTTCAAAAGTGTGATGTGGAGAGAGAAATACGAAGCTAGTATGATTTTAGAGAGAAGTCAGACCGAAAATTTTCTCCCTCTCTCCGTTTGAACCTATTTATAGGGGGGACTGACTGACTTCCCCAATTCAAATTATAAAATTGAGCGACAAGAAAGAAAAGGGGGGAAAACAAAATTGGGCCGCGAATTCAGGCCCAATGTCATGCGAACAACAAAAGAAGAAAGAAAGGAGGGAAAGAAGAAAGAAAGGAGGGAAAGAAGAGTTGGGCTCTTCGCCAGTCAAGGTCCTTCACAACATGAAATCAACTCTCGACTGATCGAATTTACCAACCGCACTAATCCCATCGGTAATTACTGATTGAGACCGACCCYCTCGACAAGTCACCGATCGCACTTACGGTCGTTGATGGTCGGCAAAAAATTACCGACCGTCCATACGATCAGGAAAAAAATTACCGACCGTTTACTATTTCGATCAGTAAATTTATAGATTACTGTTGACCCTATGTTTTGATGATGACATAATAAACCAAAGAAGGCAAAAAATTTGATCTTGTTTTCTAAGTGTGTTAAGGTCATCATTAATTGTGGAGAAATTGTTGAAGGAGTATTCGACAAGTGCAAAGAATCATGTCAAACAAACAAGCTAGGAAGCAAGTCTAGAGTGTTGCAGATCAATCAAGTAGCATGAGTTTGTTATTAGTTTGATTTTTTAAAGGAACTTGGGAATGGAACAAGGTTTAATATAAAATGAACTAGTAACTAGGTTCAATATGATAATATAATAACTAGGTCTGGAACTAGTTCCTATTCAAATGGAACTAGGTCCAATAAAATGGAACGAGTTCCTATTCAAATGGAACTAGGTAAAATCAAATGGAACTAGTTCCAATACAAAAGGAACTAGGTCCAATATAAAGGAACTAGGTTATATTATTATATCTACACTCCACGTAATAAGTATTTAATTTGTGAGATTTAAAATTAATTAGTTAAGATAAAATTTGTTTGAGTTTAAATACAATTTTATCTTTACAAAAGATTTTATCAAATGATATTTATTTATCAAAGTTTAATAAATGTTTTGGAAAATATCTTACAACAAATTAAATACATACCCACTTTCTATCTACTGGCCATAAACATGGGAAGTGGATAGAAGTTGGYCTTAGTTGGTTGATTTTAGGAACACTGTAAGTGTTGTTAGTGGGATCATGGATTAAGTTCAGGAACACTGTAAGTGTTAGTGGGATCATAGGTAAGAGGTGGAGTAGTGGAACACAGTTACTTTCTTGGAGAAAAAGATTTTGGAAAACTATAAATCATGCTTTAAGTGTTTGAGAAAAATTGGACATCTAACTTAAGCAATTGAGCGTAAACAGAGTTTTCTAAATCTTAATCTAAGTCATTTGTTCCTTGGTTCTATACCAAGTTCCTATCTAAGAGTTTAAGTCATTCTGTAAGTTTGGTTTTTGGGGTAAGGGGGAATTGAGTGAATTTCCTGTAATCAAGGCTTTGAGTGAAYCTTGAGAGAGTACTGAGTTAGGCTTTGAGTTAAGCATGTGAGAGAGAAAGAGAAGACTTCTTGGAAGTCAATGAGTTTTAACAGTTAGAGGGAACTGTTGATTGGAACTTGAGTTCTTAGTGGAACTCAGTTGGCCTGATTCATATAGGATTGTAGCAGATTCGTTCGTCCATATTAGTGAAAAGAGTTTGAGTTAAAATCCCTAGTGGTCGAGGTTTTTTCCTTCCTGATTGGGCCCAAGAAGTTTTCCTCGTGCAAATCTCTGTCTCTCCATTYTTCCTTTYCAGTTTAATTTTTATTCCGCAAAAAATTTCAATAGGAACTCAGTACTACAATTCACCCCCCCTCTTGTAGTATCCATTCAAATCAACAATTACCGACCGCATAACGGTCAATAAACACTAAACTTAAAAAAAAGGAATACTGCCCCCACACTACCCTCTCTCTCCTAGTCTCCTTGTCTTTGCATATGGGCCCCCACTACCCTCTCTTTCCTTTATCTTTTAACCACTCCTTCACATATCTTAATCAGACTCTCTCTCCTCCTCAATCATCCCATTCACACTCTATCTCCTCCTTCCTTCTTTCTCTCCTCTATGACCAACACATTCCCCCCTCTTTCATTCATTCATTTTCCATTTCTTTTTCCATTTCTCTTTCTTCATCTCTCATTCATTTCTTTTTRTTTCTTTCAAATTTCATCAAGATTGTTCCATTTCTTTTTTATTCTTTCAAATTTCTGATTTCTTTCAATTTTTTGGTTTTTGTTTGTTATATCTCAAATCTGAAAAACTTTGATGAGTTTAGATCTAATTTTTCGGATTTTTTGTGACCACCTACTTCCGTCGTCCTTGCTCAGCCGCCACGTCGATAATTCGAAGGTTAGTCATTTTGTTTTTTCGAAAAATTAGGGTATTGATTTATGTCTTTCGTTTTATGGGTTAATATCTGGGTTTTGGTTTATGTTTTTRCGATTTTTTTCTTTTAAGATATGAATTTATTTTTTTCATTTTGTTAGGTTTTTTTTAATTTTTCGCATATTCTCCTTTTGATTTTTTTTATTTTCGTTTCCCTAGTTTTTTTTTCTTATTTTCATTTATTTTAAATAAAAAATTCATTTTAATTCTCTTTTTCTCGTTTTTTTTGTTTTTGTGTTCATTTTTATTCAGATCTAATAATTAGGATTTTGGTTTATGTTGTTTGTTTTTTATATTTTATTTAATTTTCAATTTCTTTAATTTTGTTCATTTTTCATGAAAAATAATTCTTTTTCTTTTTTAACTTGGACCTAGGTATGTTCTTGTTTCGGATTGAAGATTACAGTGATTGAAGATTGTATTTGAAGATTGGAGTGATTGAAGATTATTGTAATTTTGATTTGCATATTTTTATTATTGTTGTTGAATTGTAGATTAGTTTTATCATATTAAAGGTCTATGGATTATTTATTGTAACTTGGATTTCCATATTTTTATTATTGTTGTTGAATTACAGTTTAGTTGTATCATATTTTTGTTGTTGAATTGCAGTTGTGGTGATGAAAAAAATTGGAACCAAACCAAGTGGTTTCAATTTTTTTATTCAAAAATAGCAGATTACTGATGGTTTGACAGTCGGTAATAAAATATTAATTTAATTGGTTTTTGATTTACCGACCGAATTCGACGGTCGGTAAATATAATATTTGAAAATAATCTTAATTATGCTTAATCGTCACCACCGATTGCACTTCGGTCAGTGGTCGGTCGGTAATTGTTTACCGACCACCAAACGATCCGTAAATCAAATTTATCGACTAATAAATTTTCGGCGACTGACTTAGCGGTCGGTAATTGGCGGTCGGCCGATTCGTATTTTCTTGTTGTGCTTCGACATGGTTCACTGATTAGTGGCTTTTTGAGCCCCTTTTTCCTTCTCATTTCAACCTTAATATGGCTAGTCCTATGTTTGTTTTGAGGCCATGTGAGCTTAAATTGTTGAAACTTGGTTTTTGTAATCGATTTGTATACTTTACGAGATTTTCCCTTGATTTCAGGGTTTTCTTACATTGTTCTTGTTTGATGATGTTTTTGGCCCTCATTTCATCTCCTTCTCTGCTTGATTACAGGTGTGGAATCCATTTTTCCGCATTTGGAGTCTAAGTAGGAGGGGCAGGAAGCATGAGAAGGACCAAAGATCGAAGTGAGGAAAGCTAGGAGCATGGAAATGAGCTAAGGAAAGAAGTATGCCATTTGAAGCGYGCGCTCTAGATGCCCTGCCTTTTGTTGCAATTGTCGAGAGTCTAAGGCAAACACTTTGAGATATGAAGAGTAAGGTCCCCTATTTGGAGCAGACGCTCTGAATTTCGGAGCTAACAACTGAGATAGGACCCTACTACCAAATCGAGAGTTTGAGGCGTCCGCTCTAATCTTTAAAGCGGATGCTCCAGCCAATGGAGCGGACGCTTCGTCTCAAGAAGCGAACGCTTGGGTATTATTACGGATCAGGGACGAGAAGCATGATAAGGACCAAAGATCGAAGTGAGGAAAGCTAGGAGCATAGAAATTAGCTAAAGAAAGAAGTTTGCCAGTTGAAATGGACGCTCTAGATGCCCTGCCTTTTGTTGCAATTGTCGAGAGTCTGAGGCGGACACTTTGAGATATGAAGCGTACAGTCCCCTATTTGGAGCAAACACTCTGAAGTTTGGAGCTAACAATTGAGATAGGACCCTACTACCACATCGAGAGTTTGAAGCGTCCGCTCTAATCTTTAGAGCGGACGCTCGCTCCAGRCAATGGAGCGGACACTTCATCTCAAGAAGCGGACGCTTGGGTATTATTACGGATCCGACTTTTGTAACACTAGAGCGGACGTTTCAACCCTGAAGCGGACGCTTCATTAGTCGGATGTTGCGCGATGATGTGTAATTTCTCATTTTTGGGTGATTATTTGTAATAAATATAAATAGACATTTCTTATTCTCTAAGTACACATGCATCATTCATTCATTCATTCATTCATTCATTCATTTCATTCATTCATTCATTCATTCATTCATTCATTCCATTCATTCATATCATATCATTCATATTCATTCATTCATTCATTCATTCATTCATTCATTCATTCATTCATTCATTCATTCATTCATTCATTCATTCATTCATTCATTCATTCATTCATTCATTCTGATTTTGGAGATTAGGTTTTGGTACTTTTCCTTCTTCTTTTAGATATCTAGAGAGAGAAAAACACCATTAGAGAGCAGAGAGAGAAAGCTTGTAATCCTTCAATACTTGGGTTTATTTCAATCAAAAATTCTGCATTTCTTTGGTAATCATCTTCTTTACCCTATTTCCTTTCTAGTTATTGCATTTATAGTTGATTGCTTGCTTGTTGAACCTTCAAGGTGCTTGATGAGTGATGTGAGGATTGGCCACCTTGTTATTACTTCTTATGATATGTTTGTAGTGCACGAAAGTGACTATTAGGATAGTGATGACTTGTTATGTTCTTGATCCCGACCACCGTACCGCGACGGGCTTTGGGTAGGCGGTATCGGGTGGTGCGCGATAGCGACCCTCGGTGTTTGACCATAGACTCTAAGCAAGCGATRYTGTTAACCTTATCAATTAAGAAATTGCAGGCACATCCTACTGATGTTAATCTTGACAATATTAAGGCTATAAAAACACTTGTTGTCACTTCTAAATAGCTGAATCAACTCTTGCATCAAAAGGCTAAGCTTGCTTAGCTTAAAGATGCGGATGGTAACACTTCATTGTTTCATAGGGCTATTAGAATGGCTCAATATAAAAGCAATGTCTATGCTATGGAGGATATGCAGGGGAATACTCAGGATACTCCTCAAGCAATTTTTGATGCTTTTGTGCAATTCTATTATGCTCTTTTAGGGCAATAACATTTTGTTACTCCTATTAACACTAAAGTTATGAGGAAAGGGAATTTGCTTTCATCRACTCAAGCAGGGTTCTTATGTCAGAGCTTTAGTGCCAAAAATGTGAAGGATGCTTTGTTCTCTCTTCCTGATATCAAAGCTCTTGGCCCAGATGGCTTTAGCTCGTGTTTTTTCAAGAAGGCTTGCCCTGTCATTGGTACCGAGGTTGCAGCTGTTGTTATAATTTTCTTTCGAATTGGGAGGCTTCTTAAACAATTAAATGCTACAATTTTGTCTTTGATCCCCAAAGTTTCCCATCCAAGAAGTGTGACTGAGTTTAGGCCCATTGCTTGCTGCAATGTCCTATACAAGGTGATCACTAAACTTATTTGCAGCAGGCTCAAAGTTATGCTTCCTCATCTAATTAATGAGGCTCAAGCTGGTTTTGTTTCTGGCAAACATATAGTGGACAACATATGCATTGTGCAAGATATTGTTCATAAATATAACAGGAAATCAAGCCCTCCTAGACGTTTGATCAAAATTGACATCAAGAAGGCATTTGATTCAATTAATTGGGATTTCTTGTAAGCTTTGTTGATGACTCTCCAGTTTCCTCCTAAGTTTACCACATGGGTAATGACATGTGTTAGGTCCCCTTTCTTTTCCTTGAACATCAATGGCAGGCTGCATGGTTTCTTCCCTGGGAAACAAGGGTTGAGACAAGGGGACCCTATGTCCCCCTGTAGATACCTACATTTGTCCCTAGCCTAAGACGGACGATGATAAGAAACCCCTTGCAACACAAAAGTTGAATTGAGAGAAAACTAGGGCCCTAACAAACCTTAAAAAGGCAAGTTTTCACTACACCAGACACGTTTCTGTACACAAAGCACCCTTAAAAGTAAGTTTTAATTTGAAATAATTTTAACTTATTTTTAAACATTTTTCTAGAATTTTTCGGAATTCTTCTGAATTTTTCTAAGCATTTTTGGCAATTTTTCGGAATTTTCGACAATTTAAATAATTTTGCGATAATTAATTAAATTATGAAAACAATTCCAAAATTCATGAAATTTTAAGAAAATATACTACTTTTTACAAGGAATGTTATGCCTATTTTTCCATAATTTTTGGAGTTGTGGAAAATTATTTATGCATTTTCGAAGCAAAAATGTGAACCCGAGCGAAATAGCTTATTTCGGGAGCTTTGAGGCCGCACCTGAGCYTGGGGCCCACACAAATATCTCCCCAAATCAATCAGTGATTTTGTGTTAAAATATCGCATTCAAATAAAATCAAATGATATTTTATTTAGATTTTAAATTATACGCAATCTTCTAAAAAGGGCAAAAGAAATCAAAATCGCAATAAAATCAGTTGCAATCATATAAAATCACACATATTTTACATGATTTTATCTCAATTTTATTTCATTACGATCTCATTATTCGAGACAAGGTGAATCATCCAAATATCCCGAAAATCGCAATAAAATCAGTTGTAATCATATAAATTCACACATATATTTTATATGATTTTATCTCGATTTTATTTATTACGATCTCACATTCGAGGCAAGGCGAATCAGCCAAATATCCCGAAAATCGCAATAAAATCAGTTGAAATCATATAAAATCACTCATATATTTTATATGATTTTATCTCGATTTTATTTCGATTTCGACCTTGCCTATAAATACAAGAACCCGACCTTCATTTGAGGGAATTCACACGCCTGATACCTTCACTTGCGCCGTTTCTTTCTCCTTCTCCCACTTTCCTTTCTAAAACTCTTCTAATTCATCTAGCATTCAACACAATTCTTGCATTCATACACTCATAAACACATCAAAGCATATTAAACACATCAAACACATTCAAAACTCAATTACACATCCTTATGATCATTGAGATCTGTTTAATTTCAAGTTCTTGGTTCGAGTTGGGGTTCTTGTTATTTTACTTCGATTTGGTTCATTCGTGTTCGTACGAGTTTGCAAGGCCCTAGCATTGTTCTCAATCATAGCACCGTGTTGCAAGGTTAGTATGAGGCAATGTCTCAATTTCTTTACGAGACTTTCAAGTTGCCACTGTTTCCTAACGGTGATTATCCCAATGAAGTCGCCAAATTGTAGACCGTGGGCCCCGAGGGGGGCTTGGCTACGTCGATGTGTAATGGTGTGTGTGTGGGCTTGAGCCACAGAACCGCACGTGAGTGCGTTAGGAAGTGTTGTCGAGTAAGGGATACACCGTGCTATAAAGGTTAATCAGGACGCCGAAACGTTGGTGCCTAAAACAATGCCCCACGGTTGATCAGTAATAGTTCGTGGTTTGGGGAAAACATGGGTCAGGATCGATCTTTGACCCAATCCGCCAGCATGTAGCGGCTCTATTTGGTCTCATTTTGTAATTCCATTCAAACGATTATTGGATCACGCAAACTTAGCAATTTTCAAGTTATTAGGAACTAATCCTAAAGGTTACTATGGTGTGTTACTATTATACAAACATGACTTCTACAATGGTAAAGGCGATCACCTTTGTTTGTTAGTTAATATTAACAAGGAGCCTAGAAGACCGATTGTCCAATATTATCTAACTTTAATGTGGTTGCGTAATTTCCGGTCTTATTTAGACAAAATTACAAAGCGTGGCACAAAATATTATACAATATACATATATATATGCCAATCCTTACCTTGTTATGCAATCAAACAATTGTTATAATATAATGAATGTAATGAAACGCCTTTGATCGAATCCGCTAAACAAGACAAGCAAACATGTTAGTATTGAACGAAAAAGGGCCTTTGATCGACCGCTAGACAAAAAATAACATGTTAGTATTGACGATAATAATAGGATGACGAAAATGAAAATGACATTGATAAAAACGAAAATGAGAGATTAACCTACGTATTTACATGCGACAATTGAAGGTAGGTTTCTACATTTTATTAGTTCTTGAAACTCAAAAATAAATTATTAGCAAGTTAAAAGAATGCGAAATGGAGGTTTTAGTTGAGCAACCTCAGGGTTATACTTATTCGCTTGTCGATTTGATTCAAAAGAGCGCTAGAACTTGTATTTGTAAGCTTTAATAGCAAGAGAGTGTAAGTGAGAGAGTGCGAGAGTATGTGAAGCTTGGCTACGTATGCCGTATTCTGTAACGTGTGTGTCAATCTCTCGTAGTGTGTGAATGTGTTCTCGTAATCTCTGAATCATTTCGAAAATGAGGAAAAGAGGGTATTTATAGCACGAAAAACCAAAAGGAGGTATATACGCTCGACCTAGGCGTATATACGCTCCCTTGAGCATATATACGCTCAATTGAGGCGTATATACGCTCGAGTATCCTGATACTCTTTCCAATTCCCTTGATATTCTGAGCATATACGATCCTAGGAGCGTATATACGCTCACGTATTTTCATGATTAACGAAATTTTCTTTGATTTTCTTGATTTTGGATGAATCTAGACCCCTTTTGCAAAGAAATACGGTTCTAGGGGTTTTAGAACATTCCGTGTATTTTTTGTATTTTGAAGTATTTTCGATTTTTATGTGTATTTTGATTTTTGGTAAATATTGTAAAATTCATAGAAAATTATAGAAAATCGGATAATATCTAAAAATCTGGTGCTCAGAAAAATCTCGGAAAATTTTTAGTGAAGATAGCAGTACTCAAGGGTATTGGTAGACATACTAAATAGAAAATTCTTAAAATTGAAAATAAATAAAAAATATAAAAGGAAATAATTTTTGCCTCTTATTTGATCTTTGCCTCATGATTTCGAGCATAACTTCACATATTTCGAGCTTTTTTTACGAGTTCAACTACGTCTTTCAGAATCTAATCGATCACGAAATGTGGTATGTTTCATCATCGGTTACTCAWTTGGGGAGACACATTTGGGTGTCTACACCCTTTTGCATGCTTGTTATAAATTTGACTTTCTATATAATTTAGCATGTAATATTGATTAACAACTATTCGACATGAATTAAAATCAACATTAGGCACAACTTTAGTTCTTGTTTAATGCTTGCATGCTTGCAAATCACACAGCTATTATGTCTTAAACAAAACTGGCATATTACATGTTCTCACGCCTAATAAGACTAATTTTTGGACAAATTGGCTTTTAGGCACCTTTTAATACGGATCTAAACAACACATGTCGCAACAACAAATTAGTCCTATGTGCATCTATTTCTGTTAAGCAACCCACATAGTAATTTGCATGCTTAGGGTTAAAACGGAAATTTGTTTGTTGTTGTCTTTTTGACAATGGACTCGCAATGACCGAGTAGAGGCCGCTAGACYCGGGGGGGTGTTGCGCACTACTTCACCCTTACCCTTCTCCCATAATCCAAACCTTTGGTGCACTACCATACATGGAGTCCTTCGCCTTGCTTTATGCAATTATTGGCAAGGCTTAAAACGGGTTCTGCAACTTCCCAAAAGAAGTGCGGTGGCGACTTCCTCTACTCGTTTCGAGTATAAACACACAACTCCAGGCATACTCACACTATGCAAAAAGCAAGAATTCAATTCTAGCAAAATCCGAGTCATCAACTAATTGTACCCCCCAGAGCAGAGGGACCGGACCTAGTCCGGCCCGGTGACGCCCCGACACCCGTACACCCCCTACTTTTTGTACTTTGTATGGAGTACTTATCAAGACTCCTCTCTATTCTTGTGGAGCAAGGTGACTTCAAGTTTCGCACTAGGTGCAATAGGCTTTCTTTGAGTCATTTGATTTTGAGAGATGACCTCTTACTCTTCTGCAGAGGAGAGACAACTTTTATTCTAATCTATGTTTAGAGCCCTAGCTACTTTTTCTTCTGCTTCTAGTCTGGTGGACAACTCAGGCAAGTCTGCTATGTATACATGTAATATGACAGAGGCTGATGTGTGTGGTATTGATGCCCTTACTGGTTTTACTAGAGGATAACTTCCCTTCAAATACCTTGGCATTAACATATCTTCTAAGAAGATGTGTATTGCTGATTGTTTGACCRTGGCTGGTAAAATAGTGGCTCGAATTAAGACTTAGGGTTTAAGGACCATATCTTATGCAYCTAGATGTCAATTGGTCAATTATGTGTTACGTACACTCAACACTTACTAGGTTTCCATTTTCTTAATCCGAAAGAAAGCCTTAGATGCAGTAATAGCTATTTGCAGGAACTTCCTTTGGAAAGGAACTCTTACTAGTACTAGTGCTCCCCCTGTGGCTTAGGATCTAGTCTGCAGGCCTAAGAGCCAAGGAGGATTGGGTATAAAGGACTACTAGTTGTGGAATATTGTTTTCTTAGCCAAATACTGCTAGCACYTTGCTACTAAGAGAGATTCACTATGGATCAAATGGGTGCATCATTTATATATCAAAGATCAGAATTGGTAGGATTATGTTCTTCCCCATGATGTCTGTTGGAGTTGGAAGGAGTTGTGTAGAGTTTAAGATAGGGTCAAAGCTGGGTTCCAGGGGTCCATTTGGAGGGCTAACCCAAATAAGGGCTACTCCGTGTCTACTGGTTACTATTGGTTGCAGGGCTCTTCCCCTAAAGTGTGGTGGGTTCCTTGGATCTGGAATAGAGTTTCCATCCCCAAACATGCCTTCATTTCATGGATGGCTATTTTGGCTCGGCTGAAGACTAAACACAGGTTACTTCACTTTGGCATAGGGTCTGACATCATGTGTCCCTTGTGTGGCAATGATAATGAATTCATTCAACATTTATTTTTTTATTGTCCATATAGCAAAGCACATTGTGAGGCTTGGACGTAGAGATTACATCTGCAAGGTAATTGGTCTGATCTGAAGAAGTGTGGTAAATGGAGTATGAAGCATGTGCAGGGGTGCTATAGAAGGAAAGTGATTCAGGCCTACATTAACAGCTTAGTTTATGGCATATGGATTTAGAGGAATTGTGCTATTTGGTATCATCAAGTTGTAGTTCCCAGTAAGATGACTCAGAAACTTATTGCTGATGTGAAGATCAGAGCAAGCATTTTTGTTCCTAGGAAGATTAGCAAAGCTGATAAAATTTGGCTTGATAATTTGTAATGTCTTGTAGTTTGTTGTTGTTGTAGCTGATTCCAAGAGGCTTGTTATTTCAGCCCGTGATTGCTTGTATACTGTTTTTCTTYGCTTCGACATGTTGCTTAATAATATAAGCAATTACCTTTTTTAAAAAAAAGTAAATCATCTGTGTTCAAAAATAAACTAAAGCATCTATGTTTGAATTAACGAAAAATAAACGCTAAATAATAGTCTACCTGTATATACAAAAGCTATTGTACTCCAARTTTTTTTAATATCATTCACAAAAGCCTGCATCATTAACCGCCAAAATGTATGCTTAATTCTTGTGCAAAATTTTATACTATGCCACTTATACTCCGTACTTGCATATACAAAATGTTCAACTTACTTGTTGATGCAATTATAGTGTTCCAATACCATCATCTTCAAAATCTCAATTATTGTCATCTTTCTCTTCTACTTCTACTTCGGGTTCTTTTATGTGTCCCTGCTCAACCCAATAAGTACAATGCTCAATTAGTTCTTGATCCACTGTAATTTGTATAGGGAGATCTCCTATTCTTTCAAGTGATTGTTTGTTCATATGTAGAATCTGATAGTTCTTCCTTCCTTTTAATATTTATTATCTTACTCATGCATTTAAATGTGATTTAGTAGTTTTGGATCATACTGTAGATATGCTTGTTCCACTGCCTTTAATAGTTTATCAACATTTTTTTTGGTGCTAGTTGATCTTTCAATGGTTGTATGGCTCTAGAAAAAAACCAAGATCAAGCACATTAAGGTCAAGGCATTGAGCTGGTTGATTGATTAATTTGATGTCAAACCATCCTTTGTTGCTTGTTCCACGAACTCTTGGTCTGAACCCGAAATGTGAGACTTTACATTATCTTCTGCTATCCATATTGTCTTTGTAGCCCATGATGGCCACTTTCTTCTAATAGCCGGTAGAATATTTTCAATCATCTTTTCCTTAACAACCTTAACTTTTGTGTAACACTTTTTATGAGTTTGTATGTAGTGTGCTTGCCACCTTGTTATCACTTGTTCTTTTGACAGGAACTTGATGTGTAAAAATGAAAGATTTCAATTTTCCCATCAAATATTACCTCTCCATCTAGAGTTACATATGGCCTTGCCACTATTGCTAGCCTACTATGAACATGATCTTAACGATGAATCTTTTGCTCTTAAACATTCAGCGTAGCAGTCTCTCTATAGGTACAAGGTAATAAATTGTTGAAATTTTGCTCATATATAACCACTTTTCTATATGCACAACATTGTATCTTAGCGAAAGCTTTGGTAAAGTTCTTACATTTCTTAGCACTATGTTTGACAAACACCACTTGACCCTAGCAACAAGATGTTCTTTTAAGTTTTGGTTTAAGCGCACTTGTAACCTTTTTAATGGAACCTCTTTTGATTAAGTACAATGTGGATGGGTGTATCCCAAAACTAATGAAATATATGTTATTGTTGTTCTTTTCCTTTAGGGAATTAACAACAAATCAACAGGGTTGAAGGAAACTCTTTTTTTCCCAAGTCATCTTGTTTTTTGGTAGTCAACATTAATATTTTCATTTGCTTCCATTATCCTTTTAACTTGATTCCAAATCCTAGTTGTAGATACCTACATTTGTCCCTAGCCCAATACAGCCGATGATAAGACACCCCTTGCAACARACAAGCTGAATTGAGATAGAGCTAGGGCCCTCACACACCCTAAAAAGGCAAGTTTTCACTACACCGGACACGTTTCTATACACAAAGCACCCGTAAAAGTAAGTTTTAATTTTAAAATAATTTTAACTTATATTTAAATATTTTTCTAGAATTTTTTCGGAATTTTTCTAAGCATTTTTGGCAATTTTCGGAATTTTCAACAATTTAATTAATTTTGCGATAATTAATTAAATTATGACAACGATTCCAAAATTCACGAAATTCTAACACAATGCACTATTTTTTACAAGGAATTTTATGAATAGTTTTCCATAATTTTTGGAGTTATGGAAAAATAGTTATGAATTTCCTAAGCAAAAACGCGCACCCGAGCGTTGGGCCCACACGAATATCTCCCCAATCATCGATATTTGTTTCAAATTTCGCAATCAAATAAATCAATGATATTTTCTTTCGATTTTATATTATACGCAATCTTCAAAAAAGGCAAAACGAACAGCCAAAATCAAGCAAGTACTGGCGCAATTGCGCATTTTGGGCGTAATTGTGCCCAGTTTTGGCGTAAATGCCAGTTCTTGCCTTTTTGGCTTTGGCTATAATATAGGCCGACCCCCATCATTTGCAACATCCACGCCTCATTTGCATTTCTCAAACGCCTCTCTCTCTCAGTAGTTTTCTTCTCCTTCTCTCTCTAAAACACATCAAAGCTCTCACTCTTTTGCATTCAAAATTCAAAATCCATACATTCAAAGCATTCAAAAACATCACAAGCATTCTCAAACACATTTCAAAACACAATCACGCATCCATTCATGCACTCATATGAGATTTAGCTTGATCTCAGTTCTTGTTCATTGGGGTTCTTGGTTTATTTTGAGTTTTATTTGGGTTTTGTTCGTATTCGTACGAGTTTGCGAGGTATCCTCTGCATCGTTCTAATTATTAGCACCGTGTTGCAAGGTAAGTTTGAGGCCAATGTCTCAATCTCTAAACACCCTTTTGCATGCTTGTTAGAAATTTGACTTTCTATGCAAATCGGGCCGGGCCGGGCTTAGATTCGAGCCTAAACTTGTTGTCGAAAGCCCAAAAAAAGGAAGGGGCTTTTCGGGCTTTTCCGGCTGGGCCCCAAAAATCAACTAAAATGTGTAAAAAGTCACATCCAAAGCCCGCACAAAATTTGGGAAAAATCGTGTCCAAAGCCCGCAAAATTTCGGGTCGGGCTTTACTTGATCACCTCTACAAAAAATTAGTCCTACGTGCATCTATTTCTGTTAAGCAACCCACATAATAATTTGCATGCTTAGGGTTAAAACGGAAATTTGTTTGTTCTTGTCTTTTAGACAATGGACTCGCAATGACCGAGTAGAGCTGCTAGACGCGGGGGGGGGGGGGGGGTTGGGCCCTACTTCACCCTTACCCTTGTCCCCTAATCCAAACCTTTGGTGCACTACCAGATATGGAATCCTTCTCCTTGCTTTATGTAATTATAGGCAAGGCTTAAATCGGGTTCCACAACTTCTCGAAAGAAGTGCGGTGGCGAATTCCTCTACTCGTTTTGAGTATAAACACACAACTCCAGGCATACTCGCACTATGCAAAAGCAAGAATTCAATTCTAGCAACAAACTGAGTCATCAACTAATTGAACCCCCTGGAGCAAAGGGACCGACCCCGGTCCGGCCCGGTGATGCCCCGGCGCCCGTACACTAGTCACTATCCATCTAGAGATGTCAAATTGAGTAGCTAACGCTTGAATTGTACCTTTTGTCAAATGAAGTTTTTCTTGTGAATAATGCTAAAATCTATCTGATGTGGCATCTTAMCTGGATGCCACAAGGGCATTATTTGGGTGACGTGGCACTCTTAGAAAAGGCCACGTAAGCATACTAATAGGGATGATTTGTATCTCTTCAAATTATGCTAGGTGTATAACCATATACCTAGGTAAATGATTAATGTAACTGTTTGATATGATTGAGTAATTATGAGGTTAATGAGGGGAGTAACCCTAGAATAGGGAAACCCTAGTAACCTTGTAATGGGCTTCATATGGCAAATAAAAGCCAGCCCACTGTTCATAAGCCTATGATTTAAGGCCACGTMTCACTACGTGATTGGAGAAGGCAATACATGGGAACAGTATAAATACCCAATTATTGCACTTCTCCCAGGACACATCATTTCACTCTTCCTATCAATCAACTCATCTARAGTACTTTCACCAAAAAGGGAGATTCTCTCATCCCATCTCATTTACCCTTTTTCCTCCTTTAATCATTGTCTGACTTAGGCATCGGAGGGGGGGATAATCGATAYATTATCTCATTTGTTTCAGGTTTGGACGAGAGAATCTTGGTCCAGAGCCCCCCAAGTCGAGAGCATCATAGTCGAGAGCTATCTGCAATCAAGGGCTTCATTATCTAGAGCCATCTCCAGTCCAGAGCTCCATTGTCCAGAGCCCTCTCAAGTCGAGAGCTCCAACCTTGGAAGTCGAGAGACGCATCGGTCCCTCAACCTCTCGACGTTCTAGCACAAGTCTCTCAACGTTCCATTTCAGGCGTGGCTAGGGAGAGCTTACTCACCCCTCAAATCTTCCATCTCATTCTCCACGTTACACTTGTAACAACATTTGGCGCCGTTTGTGGGGAGGCGTCTAGTCATGTCTAATCAAGATAATAGTATCGAAGCTACTCGAGTTCACCTCTTCYGAGCTGACCCAGATGCCAATCCGGATCCTCCAATCATCACCGATGAMGTGGACGATTATGAGGACCTGGATAAAGGCAACGACGAGGGTCCAGTAGACGATTCAACTGTCTACGTCTCCAAGCGAGAATATGATGAACATCTCGCGACGCAGCGTCAGCTCTTGGAGAGCGTCAAAACGCTAGGTCATCTCGTTCAGGATCTCCAGCAGGCCCAGACAAAGCAGTCTGAGATGTTGATAGCTAAAGGAGAGTTGGAAAGGAGAAGAAGTAAGCTAGCAATCGAAGGGGCAAGCACTCCTTCGATTCCTAAGCTGAAGACTACYGCGATTAAATAGCCTWCTCCTGCCAACAAACCTTCGAATACCGAGAGYGTAAGACCTTTGGCCAAGCCATCTACCAAGCCTTCGTCCAAGCCTTATAGGCGAGCGCCTCATCCCAAGAAATCTCAGATTCAAGAGAAGTCACACCATTCCAATTCAGCAGAGTCTCACTCTAGTCCCACTCCGCATGTTCCCAAGCTACCGCCTCATGATGTTCGGCAGCTTATTGAGGCCAAGAAGGCCAACAACTCCAAAATGGACGTCCGTTGGTTACTGGAGGCTAAGAAGCAAGCAAGAGCTTCCACCCAACTCAACCGTCCACAGTATTCAGGTTCTGGATCGACTCCTATCATGGAAGATCAAACCTTGTCAGTGTTCCGAGGTGAGAGCCCTCATCAGAGTATCAGAGATCCCGATCTCTTAAATTTATACAATACGTTGGGGGTAAAGAAGTAGCGTTTCGACATTGGGGGTAACCCTTTGTCCCTAGGTCATTTACCAGTCYCCTATACTAGTAATGGCCTAGGCGCACAACAGTCATCCGATTTGGAATGGCTTCGAAATCTAGCTCTCACTCAACACTCACCTCTCTCTGCCTCAATCACACTGGCTCCTAAGCACAAAATTAAGTTTCCGACGATAGCATCCTATGACGGGACGATAGATCCCGATGATCACTTAGCGATGTATAAGCATTTGATGCTTACTACACTAGCAGACGATGCCACATGGTGTCGATTCTTTCCTGCAACGCTATCGGGCATAGCTCAGAAATGGTTCGATGGACTTCCCTCTGGGTCCATCCACAACTTTACTGAATTATATATGATATTCTCTCATCATTTTATGGCCAATCACCAAGAGAAGAAGTGCAGTATTCATCTGGCTRAGATCAAACAGCGAAACGGTGAGTCGRTGCGCATCTATGTCAAGAGGTTCAATCACGAAGCTCTTCAGATCCAAGGTTTGTCTCAAGATGTTGTTTTCGATAGTTTTATTCGAGGTTTGCATGATGACTCTGATTTCAAGTTTAAGATTGTAAAGAAAGGGTGCTCCGATCTAAAGAGTGCCCTACGAGAGGCTGAGGATCACATTCGCGCTGAGGAAGTCTGCTCAGTTTCGCGAAGTGATCGGCGAGAGGTGAAACATCACCAGAATCATTCGCCCAAGCCCTCTGGCGGTTCCTCCCACAAGGTCAATCAGGGCAAAGGGGGAGGAGATCAACGGAAACAGAGTACCTGGTCTATCGACAAGTCGAGAAACCAGAAGCGGAAATGGGAAGACAATGGTCCTAAGTATGAATTTACGAAGGACCTTTTTCAAATATACAAAGAGATGAAGGACAAGGTGGAGATTGAGGATCCACCCCCAATGAAAACAGAAAAGCAATTCRGTGACAAGAACAAATACTGCAAGTATCATCAAGACATCGGACACTATGCCAATAGTTGTCATGTTTTGAGGAAGAAGCTGGAAGAATTGGCAGCCGATGGTAAAATCCRGACCCATCTAATCAAAAGGCAAGTTAAAAAGGCCAAAGGTGACGAGACCAAAGGGGATGACGGTGACACCGACACCGAAGTATACCATATGATTGCTGGAGGTTTGTCTTCCGGCTGACCGACGATCAGAGGAAGTAAGGACTATCTAAGAAGTCTAAAGGTTGCCGAGGATTCGCCTGTTCAGGCTGATGAGACCTTCCCGGAGGTTCTAATTTGTTCGAAGGATAAGGGATCCATTCGACTGTCCCATGATGATCCAATGGTGGTGGAGATGAAGGTAACAAACATGAAGGTAAGACGAATCCTTATTGATACTGGTAGTTCGTCTGACATAATAAGTTGGGATTGTCTCACCAAGCTAAAATACAATGATGACGACCTTGTGAAAGCTACCCATCSGATTGTTGGATTTGGAGGAGGGGTGATTCACCTTGTCGGAATTGTCACTCTTCCAGTAAGGTTTGGCGACCGAGACGAGTGCAGACACTTGCGGGTGAAGTTCTTAGTTGTCAAAGGTCTCACTGCCTACAACATCATCCTTGGTCGTCCGACACTTAATGTGTCCAAATCAGTAATCGTCACCCATCTTATGCTTCTTAAGATTGTTTGTGATGACAAAAAGACGGTAGGGTCGATACACGGAGACCAGCAATCGGCTAGGGAGTGTTACCTTACCACTCTCAAGCCCATTGCTCGGGGGGATGAAAAGGAAGAATTTGATGTTCAACCAGCCTAGAAGAAGAGAAAGTCGGGGGAGGTGATGATGGTACATGGTATTCATCAAGATGCAATGGCTGTTCATGGTTTATGCCAAGCCACTTCGAAACCAGAAACTGCGGATGCTCCTGAAGAGTATGTCCTCGATCCAGCTAAACCGGATAGGACAGTTAGGGTTGGGCAATCAATCGACCCCTCCCTTGGTCAGGAGATCAGACAGTTGCTATCAGAATTCAAAGATGTTTTTGCCTTCACCGTCYAGGAGATGCCGGGAATCGATCCGTCGATAGCCCAGCATACTCTACAGGTCGATCCCATGACCAAACCCATTAAGCAGAAAAAGAGGAATCTGGGTCCAGTAAGAAGCAAAGCGGCAGATGAGGAAGTAAAGAAATTTTTGGAGGCTGGCTTCATCAGGGATGCCAATACCCTGAGTGGGTGGCGAATGTGGTCTTGGTTCCCAAGCCTAACGGAACTTGGCGGATGTGTGTTGATTACACGGATCTCAACAAAGCATGCCCTAAGGATCCTTTTCCTCTCCCAAAGATCGATAATCTAGGCGATTCCACTGCTGGGCACCAAGTAATGAGTTTCGTCGATGCCTTCTCGGGATTTCATCAGATTCCCATGAAGGTCGAAGACCAGGATAAGACTGCATTCGTGACAGAKAATGGTCTGTATTGCTATAAGGTTATGCCTTTCGGCTTGCGAAACGCTCCTGCCACGTTTCAAAGGCTGGTGAATGCAGTATTTTTTAAACAGATTGGTCGAAATGTCGAAGCATATATTGATGATATGATTATCAAAAGCAAGGTGGCTAATGATCACCKTTCGGACTTGAAGGAGACTTTTGAGATGCTTTGACACTTTCAGATGAAACTAAATCCTAAGAAGTGCATATTTGGAGTGACTTCAGGAAAGTTCTTAGGATACTTAGTCTACGAGAGGGGCATTGAGGCCAATCGAGATAAGGTTCAGGCAGTGCTAGACATGTCTTCACCCAGAAGTGTGAAGGAAGTTCAGAAGTTGACAGGTCGTCTGGCCGCTCTGGGCAGATTCCTCTCGAAGTCGGGGGATAAGTGRCAACCTTTCTTCAAAGCAATCAAGAAAAACACTAAGTTTGAATGGAATCCTGAGGTTYAGGAAGCCCTCGCCAAAATCAAAGAACACCTGCATACTCTGCCTCGTCCGGTAAGTCCTCGATTGGGGGAAACCCTTTACATGTATCTTGCTGTATCACAGTATGCTGTTTCTGCTGTTTTGGTAGCCGAGAGGGAGGGTGTTTAACTTCCTGTATATTTTATCAGTCATGTTTTGCAAAGTGCTGAGATCCGATATCCTACACCGAAGAAGTTCGGACTTGCCTAGCTTAAGGCAAGTCAGAAGCTTCGACCTTATTTTGCTGCCCATAAGATTGTAGTATATATAGATCAGCCGATCAAGGACTCTCTCACTCGACTGGAGTCTTCTGCGAGAATGCTAAAATGGGCAATCTGGTTGAATGGTTTCGACATAGTCTATAAGCCAAGAAGGGCAATCAAGGGGCAAGCTCTGSCTGATTTCATCGTCGAGCTGACCAAACCTCCTCAGCCAGAGGGAGTGCCCAATGTATGGAAGCTATGCGTCGACGGTTCAACCACTCAGGACGGATGTGGGGTAGGTATTCAGTTTCACTCTCTAGAAGGTGATGTCTTTGAATATGCAATGAAGTTCAATTTTCAGGCTACTAACAACGAGGCAGAATATGAAGCCCTGATCGGAGGAATTAAAATGTGTAAGGCCGCAAGGGCACGCCGAATAGAGGCCATGTCAGACTCCCAGTTGATCGTCAGTCAGGTCAATGGAGAATACGAGGAGAGAGATGCTAACATGCTGAAGTACATGGAAATGGTCAAGGCAGAGATTAAAGATTTAGATAGCTTTTTGTTGCTGCAGGTGCCTAGATATGAGAATAATC
This sequence comes from Bassia scoparia, assembly GCA_008642245.1. Lineage (NCBI taxonomy): Eukaryota > Viridiplantae > Streptophyta > Magnoliopsida > Caryophyllales > Amaranthaceae > Bassia > Bassia scoparia. Next base: position 53,715 of record SNQN01001525.1, on the reverse strand, counting down.
AGGCTGACGCTCTCTCAAAGTTAGCTAGCTCCGCTACGGGGAACACCCCTCGAATAGTCTTCTGGGAAGTTAAGCAAACAAAAAGTATTGATGATTTCGAAGAATCAAACTTCATTGATAAAAGTAACACTTAGATAAATGCAATCGTTGAATATAAGGTGAATGGTACTCTTCCGTCAGATCCAATAGAAGCGAAYTAAGTCAAGGCCCGAGACACTTGGTTTGTACTTTGGAATGGGCAATTGTACAAGAAATCATATAGTCACCCGTTGTTGAAATGTGTGACCCCAGAAAAAGGTGCAGAGTTGTTGGCAGATGTGCACGAAGGGTATTGCGGATCGCACATTGGGGCAAGAGCACTTGCCGAGAAGACCCTTCGAACTGGCTACTTCWGGCCTTCGATTCGCAAGGATGCCCAAGAGTTGGTGAAGAAATGTGTTAAGTGTCAAATCCACGCCAACATACCTCGTCGACCTCCAAACGATCTAACTCCCGTGCTGTATCCATTACCCTTCGCCAAATGGGGGATGGACATACTAGGACCGTTCCCTCAAGCCTCAGGCCAGCGAAAGTATGTTGTAGTGGCTGTTGATTACTTCACAAAGTGGGTTGAAGCTGAGCCGGTGAAGGGCGTCAAGACTTCAGATATCAAGAACTTCATTTAGAAGAACGTAATTACCAGGTTTGGTGTTCCCCGATCCACAGTTTTTCGACAATGGACCAATTTGAGTGCACCAAGCTAAGGGAATGGTTAGAAGATGCTGGATAAGCGGGGCATTTCGCCTCAGTAGCTCATCCACAGGCTAATGGACGGTCGAAGCATTCAAACAAGACCATTGTCTCGGGTAAATAAGAAGAAGTTGGACCATGCCAAGGGTTTGTGGGCTGAAGAATTGTTTAATGTCCTTGGTCAATTTGCACACTGTTAAAGGATCTACAGGTGAAACCCCTTTCAATGCTTGTCTATGGGTCAGAAGCCGTCCTCCCTATTGAGATATATGAGCCTACCCTTAGAGTCATGTTGTATGATGAAGAAGCAAAATTGGTCTGCCTTGCGTCACAAACTTGGATCTGATACCAGAGACAAGGGGCAATGCTTTACTCCGATAGCAGCTTTACAAGCTGTAGATAGTCACGAGAGTATAACAAAGCAAGTGGGCAAGAGATAGCTAAGGGCGGGTGAACTTGGTTTTTGCGAAAGATGGAGGCCGTCGGCAGATACATGGAAGATGGGAAAATTGACCCCCCAATTGGGAAAGACCCTATAAGAATAGTCGAGGCGCTGAGGGAAGGGCACTTTCAAGCTCGAAACCATGGATGGAAAGTCACACAAGGACTTGGAACACAGACAATCTCCAAAAGTTTTACATGTAAGGTCTCCAATTTTGTTGCCCCTCATGGGTATGCCCTGTTTCGCTGCCCCTCGTGGGTATGCCTTGTTTTGCTGCCCCTCGTGGGTATGCCCTTGTTTTGCTGCCTGCTCGTGGGTATGCCCTGTTTCGCTGCCCGTTTACGGGTATGCCTATTTTGCTGCCCCTCGCGGGTATGCCCGTGTTTCGCTGCCCCTCGTGGGTATGCCTTGTTTCGCTGCCTGTTCGTGGGTATGCCCTGTTTATGTAAAATAATGATGATGGCATGCCAGCTTACCTAAATATGAATGGATGAAATTGAATATGGGAATTGTTATAAGATAAATTATGATAATGTTTTAATGATATAATCTTTATATTTATATTAATGTTTTTATGCTCAATGTTTATAATCTTTATAATGTTTATATTTATATTTCTAATTTTTATATTCATGTTTTAATGTTATAATCTTGATTATATTTATGAAATGTTTTATGAAATGATTTCAAAAAGGTTTTACTCGATGCTAAAGATCTCTCCCTGTTTTCAAACTAAACGAATTGAAATGAATTTACATTGTTGGGTAGTATGTTTACTGAGCCTCGCTCACGATGTTGCTTTTGGTTTTAGGTACGAGAGAGGGCAACGGGATGGATTAGTGGTGAGGACGAACAAGTTAGATCGCGTTTTTCAATTCAATAAAGTAAACTTACTTAGCTAACGGTTGTACTAAACTTAGTTTTAAGTTTTTAAAGTTATTATGGATTGTATCACGACTTTTTAATCTATTTATCACAAGACTTATGTTTCATTAATCTCAATAGTTTTAAGTTATTTATGCGCCTTATTGTTTCTCAATGAGAAAGCGTGGCATGTCCCGCTCCGACTAATCTAGGATTTCCGTTGCTAGATTAAGGCTAATCAACTTAATAAAACGGTTTAAAAGTCGGGCGGTGACATTACTTGAGAAGGCCTACTACTCAAGATTTACAACGATCCTATACCAAAATGAACGTCGAGGTTTTCTAGGCATGATCCAGGCAGCATAGATTGCATGCATTGGGAGTGGAAGAACTGTCCAGCGGCGTGGAAAGCAAAATATGCTGGTCGATCTCACACATGCAACACTCATTCTAGAGGCGATTGCTGATCAAGTTTATGATTTGGCATGCTTTCTTTGGGAATGCCTGGCTCCTGAAACGAACTTAATGTCCTTTACAGATCTCCTGTGTTCGATGAGGTGCTACAGAGTGTTCCACCGCCTACAACTTTTGAGGTCAATAACCACATTTACCACTACGGCTACTATTTAGCGGATGGAATATATCCGAAATGGGCTACATTTATACAAGGTAAAAGCATCCTCAGGTAATGAAGGATAAGTTGTTACAGATAAACAAGTTGCTGCTCGTAAGACGTCGACGGCTATTGGAGTTCTTCCAAGCTCGTTTGCAATAATAGACAACCGTCACTTGCGTACGACGAGGACGTTTTGCGTGACGTAATGAAGCTTTGTACAATTTCTCCACAACATGATCGTGGAGGACGAACGTCATAAACTACATAAGAACAGATATTTTACGTCAGTACTATGAGGAAGATCGACTGCAACACTGTGAAGCTAGCACTAGTGGTTCGGTAAACAACGACGAGCCTTTTGAATTCAATGTCGGATGACCGAGCAACATTGACTTCGAGGCCTAGCTACGTCAATCGAAGTGTTCAAGTTCGTGACAGAGAAAAACATTTGACACTTAAACGTGATTTGATTGAACACATTTGGCAACACTTCCGTCACCACGGCTCAGTGAAGTGGTAATTACGGTTGCAATCTTTTTCGGCATGATATGTGTTTTTTAAAATTTAAGTCGTAATGGTGTACTTAGGAAATCTATGCTTTCAATAACGTTGGTGTGCGGTGTTATTGTATTATTGTTGTACTTAATAAAAATCATCTACTTATGAATGAAAATAATTAAGTAAATTCCTATTATTCGAACATAATAACGTTTAACGTAGTCCGTAAAATAATTTAGTTTTTTGCAAAACTATTTTTAATCTAATCAAGTAATCGTGATTAATTAGTTACAAAATATTACTAACTTAAGTATGTTTAATATAAAAATAGGAGTGGGAAAAAAATAAAAGATGATGTGTGAATATGGTGGGGTATAGGAAAAAGTAGGAGAGAGAGTATTGAGGAAATTTTTAACAAAAAATAATTTATTATATATATATGGATTTTTATAACTGGATCCTGACTCTATATATATTTCTCCTAGTTCCAACATTACATAATTATTACAAGTTGTTGCACGAATTCCTACCCAAAAAATCTTAATTGTGATTCGTTTTAAATAAAATATAATTTTTTCTAAATTAGACTAAAATTTAACTATTTAAAAATAAGGTTTTATTTTCAACAAAAAATATTTTTTATAGTTTTATATGAATTAATAAATGTATAAACTTTTACTCAACACACATTTATTAACCTTAATTAAATATTTTTTTACACTTTTTATGCAATAATTAATAGTGCACTTGGGAGAGAATTTTGGYTGGGAAAATTTTGGAGGTGGGAATTGCTTTAGTAAAGGTTATTAGATACTTGCGTRATATACACCGCACGCATCTCAATTGGAAGAGCTTTGTGCAAAATTCACATGCACAAAGATGAGGGTTCAATTCCCTGGTAGGCTTTTCTATTACAGTATGAGATTCAAAGTATTGTTGAGGAAGTTGGATGCTCTTACTGAATGAATCCATGTATGGATTTCCCTTTTCAGCATTATAACTCTCTTTAAAATTATGTTTCTTCTATTATGTAGTGGTCACTGTTATAGGTGAAACCCTTAATCCCCTTCATTATGTGATAGAAAGAATAATCAACAATGCCCTGGTTTTGATGTACTTGGAAAATGTTGGTGTTCWTATCCATTGGATCGGATTTATCTGTATCTGCTCTTTGGTTGGATTTTCCTTAAGGAGAGTAAGGAGAAGTTTTAGTGGGTGGATTGTTCTTTGATTTTAGCATGATTTATTTTCATGATTAAAAGGGATTACAAGAGTGAAATAGCTCCTTGGTTAGTTGTTGTTGTATTCAATCTTGAATAATGTTATGGAAAAATTGTCAACTCCCACCTTTTAGTTGCAACTTTTTGTAAACTRCCACCTTTTAGTCCATTTTTTTTATTCTCCCACCTTTAGTTGCACCCTTTTTTGTAAACTCCCACCTCCGTTAGCTTCCGTTAGAAAAATCTGTTAAATATGAGGACAAATTCATCTTTTCCACTAGTTTCCTTTGTTACCTTCCCGTTACTCCCCTGAGATCTCATCACCCTCTCTTCTTCTTTCTTCTTCCTCACCCCTTGTTCAATTGTTCAAATTCATCTACTTCAAATCTCCCTATTTCTTCTTATTCATTCACATTCCCTTCACCTCAAACCATCTCCTTCTTATTCTGATTCTTTACCATTCCAAACAATTTAAACCCTTAATTGAAATGACCAAAAAAACTACATTAAATCACCCTTAAAATGACATCTTTCCATTGATTCAAGCTTTTAAATCCATCTTCCATAAGCTTTTATTGCATAATATAGTTAGATTGAAACCCTAAATTTAGTGAATTAACTTACCCAAATTTATGCTAATTCGCACCCAAAATTGATGTATACGTGTGCCCTGCTGGCATCATTTGGCTCTGACAAATTTTGTTTTCGAACCACATTTTGTGCTTGAAATGAACCCTAAAACCCCCAAATTTCGAAAATAAACCCAGAAATTTGGGTCAAAATCGGAAAAACTGGTATTTTTTGTGTAAATTTTGTGCTTCGATGCAAGATTATAAAGAACGAAATGAAGAGAATCGAAGGGAACTCGAGCATCCAAGAAAGAAAAGAGAAGAAGTGGGCCCAAGATAACGGTGAAGTGTACAGAAGTTAGCGGAGGTGGGAGAGTAAAAAATGGTGCAACTAAAGGTGGGAGAGTAAAAAAATGGACTAAAAGGTGGGAGTTTACAAAAACTCGCAACTAAAAGGTGGAGTTACAAATTTTTCCTAATGTTATTTTTTTACATGAATAGTTGCATGAAACCCTGTTTCTCGAGCAGCTACAACAGATGGTGTTAGTATATTGGATAGTTACAAAAGTTTTTTTTTCTATTAACTCATTAGAATAGTTCAGACCTATTTCATATGATCGTTTGCGCGTTGACTCCCTCTCCGAAGGATGTAACGCTCATATTAAAAATAACGACCTGAGGACTGTAATGTGGACTCGCGACAAGCGTTCTCTAGTCGTCACGAGTCCGGTTTTCCAAATTATCCCCACAATACAATCAATGTATTTTGTCATGGTTTGGGGTGGTAAACCTAAAGATTGTATGTGAGTAAAGACCGAGAGGATATGGGTTCATAGATTTT
>SNQN01001525.1:1923-44763 GCA_008642245.1 Bassia scoparia | reverse complement strand
CCCAAATTTTCGAAAATAAACCCAGAAATTTGGGTCAAAATCGAAAAACTGGTATTTTTGTGTAAATTTTGTGCTTCGATGCAAGATTATAAAGAACGAAATGAAGAAATCGAAGGGAACTCYAGCATCCAAGAAAGAAAAGAGAAGAAGTGGGCCCAAGATAACGGTGAAGTGTAACAGAAGTTAYCGGAGGTGGGAGATTACAAAAAATGGTGCAACTAAAGGTGGGAGAGTAAAAAAAATGGACTAAAAGGTGGGAGTTTACAAAAACTCGCAACTAAAAGGTGGGAGTTGACAATTTTTCCTAATGTTATATTTTTACATGAATAGTTGCATGAAACCCTGTTTTCGAGCACTACAGATGGTTATTAGATATTGAAGTACAATTTTTTTTATTAACTACATTAGATATCTAGACCTTATCAAATGATATTTTGCGTTGACTGTAGCTCTAAACGACCTGAAACCACAAGCTCAGTCTATCTTTCATTTCCACAATACAATCAATTATTTTGTCATGTAACTAAAATATGTATGTGTAATACGATYGGTTCCATTTTCATCAGATACACTCACTATTGGTTCCATTATCATCTGAGTTTGGGTAATATGATACAATAAAGTACAAAAAAATACTTTATTTATCGTTAAATCCTAACTACTTGACTAATTCAATAGCCACTAATAGCTAAAGCACATCTTGGGGAGTGACGCGCATCAACTTACATTTCACTTTCTTTTTTGTAACATCAGATATTACAACAAAAATGACATAAAAACTAGGGCTATGCCCCGAAGTATGATAACTTTAGAAATGTCAAATGTAAGATAATTTGGATTTAATTTGAGAAATTTTAAACTTGATGACAGTCATTTTATGCTCTTACATTTATAAGTGGTCAAGATTAATAGTTTTAATATGGCGAGAAAGAAAGAAAGAAGAGAAAGAAGAAAGAGTTTATCCCAATTATCATTTTGTTTATGTGGCCTCAGAAATAGCAAGAGAAAATTCTTTATTTAGTCATTCTCTATAATTACTATATAACGTAGTTTTATACATTATCGTTTTTTTATAATGGTAGACTTTCATTATGTATACCGTRCGAGGCATCGCGCGCGGTGCAACGGCTAGTACAAGAAAAGAATGAAAAAATGCTAAAGCAACCTTTCGAGGGCTAAAGGAAAGAAAAGAGAAAAAAGACGCAAACGTTAGAGAAACTAAGCCTTAAAATTATGAAAACATAGAGAAAAACACTACCAAAGGGAGTATAAAAATACTATATCAAGGGTGTACATCAATAATTATTACCACAAGCTCTATCAATATATAGTTCACCCAATAACATGTATGCCTAGGTTGCACTCAGGGTTGTCTGAGAGGGGTGCTAAAATGACCAACCATACATATGTGGCTTCATTATTAAAACGGTCCAAAAACTTTTTGTTTTTTTTTCATATTTTTTAAATGAAAAATACTTATCCCTCTTTCAATGTCTAAAAGAGTTTGGATAAATTACTAACGATAATGGGGATAACTTTGATCACTAACATGGTATATTTGTAATTATAAATAAGTACATGTAGTAACTTCCTTACATATTGTAATTTGAAGTCAAAAAGTACAAAGGTAACGGTAGACATGATCGGGTCAACTAAGGTCAATTTGCCTGTGGATAATGTTCCAACATTATAATTAATTTAGTATATATCTCAGACAATTTTAGTACATCTCTTGTAGACTTATTAGTAAATTTTAAAGACAATTGTTAGACGCCCATGTGTGTAATATTGATGTAATAGTACTTTTCTGCGGTGTGAAAATGATAACTTACGTACTGACATAAGTACTTTAATACTACTGCGTGAACAAGGATTAGCTTATTGACAAAGTACTTTTATTGCAATAACAGTACTATACTTCTAGTTTTGCCTTTTCAACCTTTTCCTTTATTCTTTGAACTAATCTTTCTTTTTCATTTTTCAATGATTTTCCTTTTAAATTCTGTTAGTGACACCCCTATCCGCCACATATTATTAGTCACTAACAATTACTCTATATAAAGTCGGAACATATTTTAAATAATTTAAGGGCCTAAATTTCATTTTAGACGAGGGCTCATAAAAACCATTAAAATGACCCTAATTGCACCATGGACTATCTGAGACCAAAAGAACTTTCTCAAGCAAGTCATGCAATGTTTGTGGTTTTTTTAACTAAGCGAAGTTGTTTTTGAAGATGATCATGAGACTTACATCACATAGTGTAATAGTACTCCCTCCGTTTTTTTAGATGTTCCATACCATTATGGAACGGTTTTTAAGAGTGATTGAGTTGAATAAATAGTTGAGTAAGTTGGGTAAAAAGTTGAATAAGTTAGGTAAGAGTAAATGTGTGAATGAAAATTTAGGGAATAGTAATTTTGGTGTGAAAATATTGGGTAAAGTAATGAAAGTTGACTTTGAGAAGAAGTAAGTCATTAATGTTAGATAAATAAAAGTAGGTAAATGTGAAAAGATTATTTTTAGATTGGTTTGGAACAACTATTTAAAAACATACAAAATAGAAACTGGAACAACTAAAAAAACGGAGGAGTATTGTTTTGAAGAATTCTCCACTTCAAAGTGACTCCAAGATTTGATTCTAAATGCGTCATTAATTATAGTTACGTATGTAACATCTACTACAATTCTTCTTTCATTCTTATGCAACCAACCAAATACAACATTCTTAGTAGTACCACTTCGTTGACCTTATTTTCACTATCATCCAGTGTTATTGCATCATTCTACACGTAAAAGTTCATATGTAGCTGATTTTTGGGATTTCTATTTGCAAACACAAACTGTAGTATGTCATGGATGTAATACACGAAAACTAACACGTATTATTACTAGCGAGGGATAGTTCGGTGTGATAGAGTTATTCTTGCTAGTTTTTAGGAGAGAAGAGATCGATTCTCATCAGCCTTATGACTCTCTATATTTTTAATAAATTTAACTCAAATGCTAGCACGTTTTATACTACTTTTATTTAGATTTGATCAGACTAGTCAGTCTAATTTTTATGATACGATATGTCTATTTATTAAGTGAAGGGGGAGGGAAGATGGTGTCCCCTTTTCAAAAATACATTTATACCCTTAATGAAATTAAATGTCCATTGCCTATTAAATGCAATTTTCTAATTATTGCCATATATATTGAGATGGAATAAAAATTTGAAATTTGCAATTAAATGTTTAATGAAGTTTGATTAATTGTTTTTATAGCCAGCATGTTAAAAATGAATTGTGCATGAAAAATTGAGTAAAAATTAGTTGGACAATGTAACTTAATTAATAGAGGAAAAACGAAAAATTTAACATGAATTTTGCTAATACTTAATATTTTAACCGAACTATAGGTTGATTATCATTTAGTATCGTACTCTTTATTATGTTAATCAAACTTTTTTACTTTATCAAAACTATACACATATTTTTCCACTTTATTTAAGCACAAGTTTTTCTCCGTTCTATACAACTCACTTTTAATTATATATTTGAAAATTTGTTTATAAACACAACATTGATTAAAGATGTAATAACAAATAAAATTAAATTTAGTACTAATGTTAGTACACGAACAAAAAACTAATTGATATTTTGATCAACTCTYAAGTCATACGTTAATTTGACAAGCACGCATAGCGTGCAAAAAAATACTAGTTATTAAATATGTGAATAGATATTACTCATTTATTGTAGGTGGACATCCATACTATAATTTTTTAAATATTGAAATAATTATTACCCACTCACTATAGGCGGGCATGTATTGATACTATAAGACTATAAGTCTATAATTTTGAATTGATGGACGTGAAAATTTTGCAATGCCTTCCTTTGTGTTTTTCCCATGTTAATCTCGATCTTTTGCATATTTTCTTAAAATAAATAACACATGAAATAAACAAAACTTACATGAATATGTGTTTTTCCTTAGTGTTGCTCCTAATTGAACTATTGAGTCAATGAACAATCCACACATGAGTGTATATGCTGTCRCACGTTAGAATTACATGGGAATGTCATGCTGATAAATCTCACATTGAAAAAAATTCAAGAGTTAGTACCACATTATATGGCTAAGGGGTTATTCTCATCGTTGTCATATGATTTTGGGGTGGAACCTCCTTAGACTTGCACTCTCTGTGGTGGCCGTGACCTAGGCCTGTTTAACATGRATGAACCATAATAAAGCCTATATACTATTGGCTCCCAGGCCTCCCACTTTGATTTCTAGTAAATTCTTCTTGTACCCTTGATTTTATATTTTTAGTACTTCATCCGTTTCTAAATGCATGTTATACTTGTATAATTTCGGAATTTTGACACTATTAATCAAATATTACTTTGTATAAGAATATCTAATTTTATCATCAATATTGCTAACYGACGCCCCATGACGTTAGATAAGCTATAAATATATTTCCTAAAATGTTATTAAACTTGAAATATATGCCAATTTCACACGTCAATTGGTATAATTAATGTTTATATTCATTTAATATTTTCATCTATAGTTATCTTATCTAACGCTCCAGGGGCGCTTGTTAACTTTTGTCTTTTATCATATTTACTAGGAAAAAGCTATATACAACCTTAAAGGCTGCATATAAGAGGCCATAAATAAACACTTTAAGAAAAATTTAACATTAATTATATTGACTTTTGTGTAAGTTTTTCATGAATTTGTAAAATAATACGGAGTACTAATTTTGGAAGCATATTTAATGCTTATATGCAACCCTAAGGGTTGTATCTGTCTCTTATACACATCTAGATGTGTATAAGAGACAGGCATATAAGAGGCCATAAATAAACACTTTAAGAAAAATTTAACATTAATTATATTGACTTTTGTGTAAGTTTTTCATGAATTTGTAAAATAATACGGAGTACTAATTTTGGAAGCATATTTAATGCTTATATGCAACCCTAAGGGTTGTATCTGTCTCTTATACACATCTAGATGTGTATAAGAGACAGATATATATATATATATATATATATATATATAACATAGGAATCACAATTAAGATTTTTTGGGTAGGAATTCGTGCAACAACTTGTAATAGTTATGTAATGTTGGAACTAGGAGAAATATTCTCTAATAACCGTGATTGAAAATGAGTAATAATTTGCCTAAATTTTGTCAAAATGTCTTACAATGATAATGATAGTGGGTAATAATTTAGGGTGACCCTAAGGGTTGATAACCCTCATAATATTGAATTTTTATTGGCTTAGAAAACATTAAAARTTTAATTTATAAATTATCTCTCTCTAATTTATTACAGATATAATATTAATTTATTCTCTAGTGTCTTAGAGGGTTGGTAACCCTTAAAATTGCTCAATCATTTTCCTAATTTTTATTGTCTCTATTAATAATGAGTAATTTACCCATCAAAATAGATGTACTGTAACAATGTTTACAGTTTTTGCCCCACTAAACCCGCCATATAGTATGTTGGGATTCTTGTAGGTGGAAAAATTATTCACACTCCTCGTGCTTTGTAAATCACAGCAATGACTCCCAATAAGTTTATCATTCCTCGAGCAAGTATACGGGATATCTATTTTATAATTAACGATTTTCAATTAAAATAAAATGTTGATATACGTGCCGAAATGAGATGTGCACAGTGCACATTGTGCAACAATAAGAGTTTTTAGAAACGAGAGTATTGACATTTATGAAGTGGAGTGGAACTATACTATGTGAGACAGTACGTATTTAAAAACACATTAGTTAATAAGAGTTGACTCAAGTGGTAAGTAATTTAGGCTCCGTTTGTTTGGAAGMAAAACAATTTTCATGGAAAATCATTTTCTAGGGAAAACAATTTCCATGGAAAATCATTTTCTAGGGAAAACAATTTCCATGGAAAATCCTTTTCTAGGGAAAAAGTTTTCCTTTGTTTGTTTGATTAGAGGAAAACTCATGAAGAAAATGAAAAATGTAATGGAAATGAAGGAAGGGTGGGGGAATGAATAAGGGAGATGTAAGAAGTGGGGAGGAAATTGTGACATTCTTTCTCTACAAAAAGAAAATAATTTTCCTTTTCTAAAGTGACATTTTRTCCWTTGAGGAAAATGATTTTCCACCTCTTTCCAAAACAAATAAAGGAAAACTAAAAGAGGGAGGAAAATCATTTTCCGGAAAAATGTTTTCCGTCAAAACAAACGGAGCCTTAATATCGCTTCAGGGAGGTCTCGAATTCGAGTCTCACTATATGCAGAAACTCTTGTTGGGAGACTCACCCACCATCAATTAGGTGTGCAACTCGAGTTGAATCCGAATGTAATCGAAGCTAAATTCCGATAAATCGGGTAGGCAAACTAAAAAAGTACTCTATATTTAAAAACACATTAGTAAGCAAGAAATGCAAACTTACAAGGTTGACGCGGATTAATCGTGAAAAGGAATCTCCTTTTGTTTTTATAAATACTACTACTCCCACTCTCCCAGTCGTTTCTGAGTTCTCACCCTCTCTTTCTCTCTCCAAAATGCAACTCATGCCTGCTTCTCTCGATTAGTCTCCTCATAACAATACAATACAATACAAGGTACTCCCTATGTTTTTATGCAGTTTTATCACTTTTTTTTTTTTTTTTAATTTTTTCACCACTTTATCATTATTGTTATTATTATTATGATTATTAGCATTACTTCATTATTGCTACGATACATACTCTTTCTTCTTCTTTGTTATGCTTCTATTAATTCAATATGCAAGCTTTCATGTTTAATTTGCAACATTTTSAATGCTAGTTTATCATTTCTTTGAACTAGTAGTAGTAAAAATTGATTTTTTAATAAATGAAGCTAATTATACAAAGATAACAAACTCATGGATGAGTCATGACTCATTAGTTGATTACAAAAGCTATGATGTTATCTTATTTTGAAGTTTTTTTTGTTGAAAACATAATTTAAAAAGATGTTGGAAAAGTATTATTATGATAACAAGGTGAATATTACTGAAAAGATTCAGCATCATTTCTGCATTTTCTTCTGGATTCTCATAAATGCTCACTTATATTTTAATCAATAAAGGCTGTTGTGATGCATGTGACTATTGTACCTCCTCTGTTTTTGATTTGATGCAACAAATGGGCCAGCACATTTCCCAAAGCCTTTTTTCTACGGTGCCTAATTAGCAATTAAACTGGTATCATTAGAGATGGAGAAAGGAGGGTAACAACACCACCCCAACCAGCCATAGTCAAAACCACCACCCCGCCAGCCATGACCAACACCACCACTTTCTATGGCCGAAACCACCAGCCACGACTGAAATCGTTGTCGCACTATCTGGTGGCATCCCACGGCCAGCACCACCATCCTTCTAACCATCATTCGCCGACCAAACACCATCGTCCCACTAGCCACCAGATCGCAAACTCAAACCAGTTTTCCATTTACAAGACGACATCGTGCCACTCGTTGACGAACAAAACATTCGTACAATTCTTTGAACCCATTTGTTAAATTATTTTACTTTATAAATCAAACTTACAAAAATTCATGAAATTAATCAAACATAGGGTAATGTTGAGAAGAAAGAAAGTAGATAACATCTCATATCTCATTCCCGGCGTGATTCAAAAGCCAAACATAGGAACAACAGTGGAAAAATTATGACAAAACACAATCCAAAAGCCAGATGCATTTGACTACCAAAACTGAAAAAGTATTTCAAAAGCCGAAGCAAAACGGAGAAATGAAACAGATAATGAGATAAATGTAATTGTAGTTAGAGATAATCTTGGGAATCATTCATATGACTCATGTTAGTTTTTAACAAAGCGTAATTTTTTATGCTGGATTAATGGAGTATAAGACTATAAGAGATACTTCTTGATAAACAAACAGGTTTCATGTTAGACAAACGTGTTACACATTTTGAACGAAAATCGTGCACTTCTTTTAGTATTTTACTGTAATTTTGTACTTACCTAATTTTTTTTTATTACTTGCACTAATTTCTTCATATCAAAATGATGCAACAACCTCAAAAGGCTAGACTTGCAGTTGCACGTTAAATACTTTAAATTATATCGTGAGGAAATACAACTTTTGTTATTGTTCATGTTAGTTTTTGTAAGTTTGTAACGACAAATGTTGCAATTAATTTGATACTTCGTCTATTTTTTTAAAATGATGCGACAAAAGAATATTTTATATCTTTCGAGTACATTCTAAAATGATCCTATGTTACTATTTAGTGTCCTTCATTTTCTTTTCTAGGGCCTTTCAAACTTGCATAGATTATCCTATTTAGAATCAATAGAAAAGGCATAGAGAATCGTTACAATAGTGAAATGGGAGTATCTACTTATCTCTATTATATAAGCCAAGGGGGYYSKAWMGMMMRCCCCCTATGCAATGACGTAAACACCCTAATGATGTAAAAGACTTAATTGCCCTTAAGTAAAAAAATATATATTCTCTTTATTTTTTGTACTTTCCATACTAAGCAACATAAAAAAAAGTATATTGACTAATTTTTTTTCCCAAGAATAAAAAAATAAAGTTTAATTAATTAGTGTAAAAAAATTCAAATAAAAATACATTAATTACATTGARTAATTTATTCCATTCAATAACTTAAACATTGCAAATTATTTTGAAAAAAGTTCAATTAATTAGTATGAAAAAATTCAAATATAAATACATTAATTACATAGACTAAAATTTTCACTTTAATCAGTTAATCATTGCATATTATTTTGAAAATCATATTGAATTAAATATTTATTAAATTATTATGTATCAATATTAAATTTGTATATCAATGTAATTAATCATTTAATCTCTTTGTCGAGAGATTCAATTCAAAAGAAAAAATTACATCGAAAGTTTGAAAATCATAATAACTCACCTCCATTTTTAATTTGAAATCGTACTCAATTACAGGAATTTTTTTTCTAATTGAACATTTGTTTAATTTTTAAACTGACCGCAAGCATCGCGTGCTTATAATTTAATATAAAATTTTAAACTGACCGCACGCATCGCGTGCTTATAGTGCTAGTTTATCTTAAACAATCCTTTGATGTTGAATCAATCAAAAAGACAAATCAATATATTTTGGACATATAATGTCGTATGCAATTGAATAGAGTATATTCAACAATAATATTTTTTATCTTTATTATTACAATGATAGTAATAATTAGATTCATGTATGAAACATGTAACTTCTGGTTGTATGTTTGCTTAAGTTGAATGGTTTATTTCTTATATGTGACAGGAACTTGAAACCTTGAAGCAATTATATGGTTGAAACAATGTCCTCTAATTCTTGGATCACTTCTCCTTCATGTTCCAACCCGTTTTCGTCACAAGATCATTCATCTTCACCCTCACAATGGGCCAAATTCATTTTTCTTTCTCCATGCTCCCAAAGAGCCTTAATCTCTTTTGTTGATACCATCTTCTTACTTGTAGTTTTTAGTGTATTCATATATCACTTTGTACGTAAAGTCAGCTCGAGGAACTCTCATGATCCAAACATAAGAAAGACTAATCAAGTTAGTGTGCAAACAGACATATGGTATAAGCTATCCTTCATCGTAACAATTTTGTTAGGAGTTATTCATTTAGCCATTGCCATCTTAGCCTTTAGAAGTAGAGATAGTGATTTGCAATGGCGGATGGTGGAGGGAACGTTTGGGATTATTCAAGTGATAACTTACGCGGTAATAGTAGTCTTAATTGCACTCGAGAAGAAATCCAATGCTGTTGAGCACCGATTGTCACTCCAAGTGTATTGGATTGCTTACTTCCTAATTTATTCGTTATTTGCASTTTCAGGATTGATACGTTTTATAAACTTTAATAATGAAGCTGGAGGTCCTGATTTGAGGTTAGATGATGTATTTTCCTTTGTATCTTTTGCACTCTCAATTGTTCTGCTTGTTGTAGGCATTAGAGGGTTAACAGGGATAATGGTCATAAGAAAAGAGGCTTCCGTGTTAGATAATGAAACTTCATTGACTGAACCTCTTTTAGGAGAATCAGTTGTTAGTGATTTTGCAAATGCTACCTTAGTGTCTAAGTTCTTCTGGTTGTGGATGAACCCTTTGCTTTGTAAAGGTTACGAAAGGCCTCTCACTGTTGATGATGTCCCATATCTTTCACCTAAACATAGGGCTGAGCGAATGTCGATACTGTTTGAATCTAAATGGCCTAAGCCACATGAAGAGTGCAAGAATCCAGTTAGAACCACTCTGTTGAGATGCTTTTGGAAGGATGTTGCATTCACTGCTTTCTTGGCTGCTGTTAGAATCTGTGTCATGTATGTTGGTCCCTCTTTAATACACAGATTCATTGACTTCACTTCGGGTGTGAGAAGTTCTCCGTATGAAGGGTACTACCTGGTTATTATTCTCCTGGTTGCAAAAATGGTAGAAGTTTTGACTTCACATCAATTTAACTTCAATTCTCAAAAGCTTGGAATGCTAATCCGTTCTACCCTCGTTACTAATTTGTATAAGAAAGGGCTAAAGTTATCATGCTCAGCGAGACAGAACCATGGAGTTGGACAAATCGTAAATTACATGGRTGTTGATGCTCAACAACTTTCTGATATGATGCTGCAGCTCCATGCTATATGGCAAATGCCTTTGCAAGTCTGCGTAGCAATATTTCTTCTTTATAACTATATTGGTGCAGCTGTTGTCACTGCATTTGTTGGAATTCTTGGGGTTCTAATGTTTATGTTGATTGGTATGAAAAGAGACAGAATGTTTCAATTCAACGTGATGAAGAACCGGGATTCTCGAATGAAGGCTACAAATGAAATGCTTAACTACATGCGTGTCATCAAATTCCAAGCATGGGAAGAGCATTTCAACAAGAGGATTCAATCATTTCGTGATTCAGAGTATGGTTGGCTAGCTAAATTTCTCTACTCAGTCGCGACAAATATGGTGGTGTTGTGGTCCRTACCCGCAGTGGTATCAACCCTCACTTTTGGCACTGCCATTTTTTTGGGTGTTTCATTCGATGCAGCAACAGTTTTCACAACTACAACACTTTTAAAGATTTTACAYGAGCCGATCAGAACTTTCCCCCAGTCTATGATTTCAATTTCACAAGCTATTGTTTCGTTGAAGAGGCTTGATGATTTCATGATGAGTAGGGAGTTGGTAGAGGAATCAGTAGAGCGAGTTGAGGGCTACGGTAACACAGCAGTGGAGATCAAAGATGGTTATTTTAGCTGGGATGATGAAGGTGGGGAAGTAGCACTTAAAAACATTACATTTGATGTACAAAAAGGGCAACTTGCCTCTATTGTTGGTACTGTTGGAGCAGGAAAATCTTCTTTACTTGCTTCAGTTCTCGGTGAGATGCACAAAATAAAAGGAAAGGTATATTTTGATTTTTATAGTTTTTATATATAGTTGATAGTTCTTTTACAAGCATGTATCAGGTAATGTTTTGGTTATTATTAATTCAGTGTTTGCTTTATTATTTTTATTGATTAAAATCTTTTAAGATTTGAACTTTTTTTTTAGCCCTACATATTTTCTTTGATTTAAATTAGTCATTCCATTAAAAAATTTAATGATATGGAGACAAAATGTAAGTGGTTGTGTTTCTTTTCGCTAGGTTAGAGTTTGTGGGACTACAGCTTATGTAGCTCAGACGGCTTGGATACAAAATGGAACAATACAGGAAAATATCCTTTTTGGCTTGCCTTTAAACCAAGAAAAGTACCATGAAGTTCTGAGGGTTTGCTGCTTGGAGAAGGATTTAGAGATGATGGAGTTTGGCGATAAAACTGAGATTGGAGAACGTGGCATTAACCTCAGTGGTGGACAGAAGCAACGAATTCAACTTGCTAGAGCAGTTTATCAAGACTGTGATATTTATTTGCTTGATGATGTTTTCAGTGCTGTTGATGCTCATACTGGATCTAAAATATTTAAGGTCTTTCTTTATTTCTTGGCTTAATAGTTATTCTTTGTTTTAATGACGCGCACGATTCTGCTTTTTATTTAACTCCTCAATTTGTAGAATTATGTCCATGGAATACATTGTAATACAAAAGACTTGCAGTTTCTTTGATTCCAACTGATATTATAACGTTATGTTTTGTGTAATTTGATGCGCATCATACTCTTTGCTATGAATTCTAATTTATCTTTGTTTCATTTCAGGAGTGCATAAGAGGAGCACTCAGGGATAAAACAATTATACTTGTTACCCATCAAGTGGACTTCTTGCATAATGTTGATCTCATACTGGTGAGTCATTCATTTTGCATCATCTATTTCCTTAAAAAGGTATCCTTGATAGCTCAAGCAACGATAAATATTTCTTGAGCAGGTCATGCGAGATGGTACTATTGTGCAAGGAGGAAAGTACGATGGTCTTTTAAATGCAGGTACAGATTTTCATGCTCTTGTTGCTGCCCATGAGACTTCTATGGACCTTGTTGAAGCAGGCACCACAACTGAGCTTCTGAAAGACTCACCTCGAGGTACAAAATCCCCCAAAGCATTGCCGAGTCATGGGGACTCTAGGGAAAGCAATTCCATTATAAGATCCATCTCAGAAAAGGATGATTCCAAGTTGATCAAAGAAGAAGAAAGAGAAATTGGAAAAGTCAGTATGCATGTCTACAAGATTTACTGCACTGAGGCTTTTGGATGGTGGGGTTTAGCTGGTTGCTTATTGTTCTCTTTTGCATGGCAATCATCAATTATGGCTTCTGATTATTGGCTGGCTTATGAAACATCTGAAGAACGCGCCTCATCTTTCATCCCTTCTTTCTTTCTTAGCATCTATTCAGTTATTGTTGCTATTTCTATTATATTGGTTATTTTTAGATCCTTTTTCATTATGTTCTTTGGACTGAAGACATCCCAGCTTTTCTTCTCCCAAATTCTCCGTAGCATTCTTCATGCTCCTATGTCGTTTTTTGATACTACTCCATCTGGTAGAATTCTAAGTCGGGTGAGCTTCCTTTCCCCTATCTTTCTCGTCTTAATTTTATTCAATGATTTCTTTACAATTCATGCATCATTCAGATACTCAACATATGTTATTCGGCAATGTATTAAGTAATATGCATTAGAAAACGAATGTTTATCATACTCTAAGCTGATCAGAACGTTGCATTATCCTACAGGCTTCTAGTGATCAGACCAATGTTGATGTGTTTGTGCCTCTTTTCATGAACCTTGCACTTTCCATGTACATGACTCTAGTAAGCATTATCATCATCACATGTCAATATGCTTGGCCGACTGTCTTCCTCTTGATTCCATTAGGGTGGCTAAATATGTGGTATAGGGTAAGCATACTTTCCTTGACAAAATTGCTTTATGTAATATTTCTGAAGGAAAGAAAGTGAGTTCAGGATAAGAGTCGTTTCAGCAGACAAAACATTGCTCCATATTGAGAAGTTCATGTTTTATGCACAGAATTATTATCTTGCTACATCACGTGAACTGACTCGTCTTGATTCGATCACAAAAGCTCCTGTTATCCATCACTTTTCAGAAAGCATTATGGGCTTCATGACAATTCGTTGTTTCAGAAAGCAAGAAGTATTTATTAAGGAAAATGTTAAGAGGGTAAATGCTAATCTGCGTATGGATTTTCACAACAATGGCTCAAATGAATGGTTAGGTTTCCGTTTGGAACTGCTTGGGAGCATTTTCCTCTGCACATCAACACTATTTATGGTCCTGCTTCCAAGCAACATCATTAAGCCAGGTTTCCTCTTTTGACTTTATTTGAGTTATTCTATTTTTTCGTAATAAGAATTAATTTCTGTTCTTGATGTGTCTTGAGGCATTGAAAGTAGTTTGTTGCTTACTTCAGAGAATGTTGGTTTGTCGCTCTCTTATGGTTTGTCCCTCAATTCTGTGCTGTTCTGGGCTATATACATGAGTTGCTTTGTGGAGAATAAAATGGTTTCTGTTGAAAGAATAAAGCAATTTACCGAAATCCCTTCTGAAGCTGCATGGAATTTGAAAGAATATCTTCCTCCTCCAACTTGGCTAGCACATGGCAATATTGAACTTGAAAACTTGCAGGTTTTTAACCCTTTTTCAGAACAGAAGAGAAACACTTATGTTGTTCATCATTCTTCCATTAMTGTTACACTATTCCTTTATTTTGATGGAGTTGCTTTTCGGCTTTTGCTTTAACAGGTTAGATATAGGCCTCATACTCCTCTTGTTCTTAAGGGGATAACATTAAGTATTAGAGGAGGAGATAAGATTGGTGTGGTTGGGCGAACAGGAAGTGGAAAATCAACTCTGATTCAAGTATTCTTTAGGCTCATTGAACCGTCTGCTGGGAAAATTGTTATAGATGATATTGACATATCAATGGTGGGGCTTCATGACCTTAGGTCTCGATTTGGCATCATCCCACAAGAGCCTGTTCTTTTCGAAGGGACTGTAAGAAGCAATATTGACCCTACTAATCAGTACTCAGAAGATGAGATATGGAAGGTAAAAGTTCATATAATTTCAAAGTACTGAGATATTACTCATGAATATGGCTAAACTGTGATTCTGATTTCATGCTCCATCCAGAGTCTTGAACGATGCCAACTTAAAGATGTGGTTGCTTCCAAATCTGAGAAACTCGATGCTCCTGGTAAGTAGTATAATAAACTCTTGCAGTTGAACATTTTTTTTTGTTAAAACAAAGGAATTTTAAATCTATCAGTGTCTCACAAATAATACCCCTTTGTTGCAACTAAAAACAAATGGAGGAAGTACATAGTAATCATTCTTTGACTTGGCCCCTTGCCACGGTTGAAAAATACTCAACTGGTTTTCCATAGATATTTTCTGCAATGATTGTTCAGAAATTTTAGAGCTATTTTAGAATGTCATACGGAGTGTAACTGAGGGGTCATACAGAAAAGTTGACAACATGACAAGTATTATAGTTTTACCACAAACTATTGCATTTTCTTATCTTCTCTCAAAATGTTACTCATTTATATCTTTGGTTGATCTATAAAGTGGTTGATGATGGAGAGAATTGGAGTGTGGGGCAGAGACAACTTCTGTGCTTAGGCCGAGTCCTGCTTAAGAAAAGCCGAATCTTGTTTATGGATGAGGCAACTGCTTCTGTCGACTCACAAACTGATGCAGTGATTCAAAAAATCATTAGAGAAGACTTTGCGGCTTGTACAATTATCAGTATTGCTCATAGAATACCTACTGTTATGGACTGTGATAGAGTTCTTGTTATAGATGCAGGTCAGTATATACTTGAAATCTCTTTTTGGCTTRAGGAAGAAGCTTTTTCCAATTGTTTTTGCTTAACCTTTGTTTTTATGAATAGGCAAAGCAAAAGAATTTGATTCTCCAGCACGCTTACTTTCAAGGCAATCTCTCTTCGGAGCATTYGTCCAAGAATATAGCACTCGTTCTTCTGAATTCTGATACATAGGCCTAAATTCCTGATGCATCCTATAGTTATATATGGACCAGTATATATCTGCAAAGTTTTTTCATGATTGAGAGTTTTGAGATACCATATCTTGCCATGATTCCCAGTGAAGTTTCAACAGTACAGAAATGCGACGGAGTTGTAGATTCAGGCCATGTTTTGGTTCTAGGGTTGGTTCAAAAGGATGTTGTTCTAGCAAACTTTGGAAAGATGAGGTTGTAAATTTATAGCTATGACCATCTCTTTTTTACCTTCTTTTTGAAGCAAATTTAGAATTTTCCTAATTGAACACTTACATTTCCTAAAAAAACTTGTGTTAACTTGATAACTATAGCTCAAAATTGGAAGTCCATGATCCAAATTAATTATTACTGCATTACCTGTGTAAAGTCATGTAAGTTAAACCATTTCCATAATTACAGATTAACAATTCTTGAATAATTTTTCAACTTAACAGAATGACAATCATTCTTTAGATTTTTTTTTATTTTTTTAAAATAATAATTGTTATTTAGTTATTTTACAATTATAGGCCTATTGTAGATGGATTTGGATTTCATATGAATCATTTTTAGGGGAAAAAAAAGTTAGGTAACATGCCCAAAAAATCCAAAAACTCATCTCTTTTCCCAAATGAACACATACATGATTTGAATTTTGAAATCTTCATGATCTCAAAAATATGTTAACGCAATACATGGATCTTGTCATTGTGAAGCAAGTTTTGAAAAATGACAGAGTACATGCTCTTCATCTGTTTAGAGAAAAAAATTAATTACTAAACAATTGACAATATCTACATTATCAGATGTTATTCATCTTCTCCAGCACAAACAACACTGGTGCAGAATGACCTAGTTATATATTCATCCTTACTAGTTGCACAACAGTCTACTGATCAATTGATGTTCAAGTTCGAAACCATCAACCAAAAGCTCATTAAGTGCAAAATCAGACTATCAAGCATCTATTATTCAGAGCATGAACTACGAAAATTTAACTTCCTAATGAATTTAGCAAGAATAGTGCAAGTCTATAGACCAGATGAGCGGTTTGCATATTCCTGTACTAATGCTCCAAAAAGTGATGGCCTCTTGAGCAACCTTGCAGGTGAATCGAATTCCTTTGCTTTTCCTATTAACAGGAACAATTAAATTATTATCAGGCAAAATAATTTGATTTCAGCAAAAAATAAAAATAAAAAACGTCATACATTGCTAAATAGTCCAATAGCCTGAGAAATTCTTACCTGCATCTACTACTAGAACTCTATCACAGTCCATAACTGTAGGTATCCTATGAGCAATGCTGATAATTGTACAAGCTGCAAAGTCTTCTCTGATGATCTTCTGAATTACAGCATCAGTTTGAGAATCTACAGAAGCAGTAGCCTCATCCATAAACAAAAGTCGGCTTTTCTTTAGCATCACTCGGCCTAGGCAGAGAAGCTGTCTTTGTCCTACGCTCCAGTTCTCTCCATCATCAGACACTATAATATTGAGCCACAAAAATTGAAATAAGTTAATGTCCAATCTTAAACATGCTACAGATTGCCATAGTAGGGGACTTTCGGATAATAAGCAAGATGAAATTTTTATAATGGWTATACCTGGAGCTTCAAGTTTCTCGGACTTAGAAGCCACTACATCCTTAAGCTGGCAACGTTCAAGGCTCTGTGTAATATTATATCAAAAGTCAGTCGGTATGATTCTATGAAGCACATCTCTTTTGTAACTTTCAGATAGCTGATTTTTACCTTCCAGATCTCCTCCTCCGTGTATTCGCCAGTGGGGTCAATGTTGCTCCTTACAGTCCCTTCAAAAAGAACAGGTTCCTGAGGAATGATCCCAAATCGAGACCTAAGATCATGGAGTCCAAGCATTGAAATGTCAATGCCATCGATGATAATTTTCCCAGCTGAGGGCTCAACCAGCCTAAAGAAGACTTGTATAAGAGTTGATTTTCCACTCCCAGTCCGTCCAACAATGCCAATTTTCTCTCCTCCTCTAATGTTCAAAGTTATTCCCTTCAATACTAGAGGAGTYTTGGGCCTATATCTAACCTGTAAGATAAGATTACACTCAAGATCGGAGAAGTGGAAGGATGAAGGTCAAACAACATTATTCTATTCATGTGGTCAATATCCCTCAAATTAAATTTCAGAAACCTCTATCCCAATGCTGATATTCCTGAACTACTATAAAACCTTAATTCAATGAAAAGTACAACATTCGTTTCGTTTTAACTTGGCTAAAACCCAAACAGGAACAAAATTGAGCATTTTCCCTCGATAAAATCTTAAACAATTTGGGTATGCAGCAATGTTATCTTTTTCTAGAACATTAAATGGCAACATACAAAGTACAAGGCACATGTTATGATGTTAGATTACAAAAATGATCAAATTATGTTCTACAAGTCAACAAGGACTGACCTGCAAGTCCTTCAGTTCAACATTGCCTTGGGTTGGCCAATTCGGAGGAGGAACACGGTCCTTAAGAACCCATGCAGCTTCAGATGGGATTACAGTAAATTGTTTGATTCTCTCAACAGAAACCATTCTATTTTCCACAAAGCAGCTCGTATACATGGCCCAGAATAGCACTGAGTTGAGGGATAGTCCATAGGATAGTGACAAACCAACATTCTCTGAAGCACAAAATTAGATATCAGTTCTATCTCCTAACTATTATATGCATATACAAAAAGTTCAGGAAATCATGTTACTAAAGATGAAAAGAGCACCTGGTTTGATGATACTGCTAGGCAAGAGGATCATACACAGTGCTGATGAGCACAGGAGCAAGCTTCCAAGCAATTCCAAACGGAAACCTAACCATTCATTTGATCCATTGTTGTGAAAGTCCATTCGCAAGTTTGCGTTCACCCTATTCACATTTTCTTGAATAAAATTATCTTGTTGTCTAAAACAACGAATAGTCATGAAGCCAGAAATGGTTTCTGAAAAGTGATGGATGACAGGGGCTTTTGTGATTGAGTCCAGACGAGTCAATTCGCGTGATGTTGCAAGATAATACCCCTGGAAAAAAAAGGAACTTTTTTAGTACACGCTCATGAGGCTAGTAGAAAACAGGCTAAAATGGTCTCAGGTTCTTAGACTTGACCTCATGTAAAATCAATGAATGAAGAAGTTTCTGCTATTTTATCACACAAGATTTTGATCATTATATCAAAAATTGGCAGTTTTTTTTCACATTTAAGAGGATACACACTTGGACAAATTAATGGCCAAAGTTAGCATGTTGTTACCAACCAAGTTAGATCACGTTAGTTGATCATTAGCTCATTACTTGTCTGAATTTGAGTATGACATTTTATATCCTACATAACCTCCCATTTTCATATGATTGAAGAGGCTTTGTTTATATGAATAGTTATAACAAGATTTAGATGATGCACTTTGCTCAAATGCATTGGTTATAAAACTTATAATTGTAAAACTGATGTGCCAATGAAAACATCAAGAAAATTCTCTATAGCTCAAAGTTAATACAAATTTCTATTTATAATCACTTGAACACCACACAAAAAAAGAATATCAATATACTGCTGTTCTGAATTTCTGATCATGTCCTAACCTAGTTCTCTAGTTCATTTAAAAACTATAAAATAATGATGCTAAGCAGTGTGATCGAAAGAGAAGCATGTATTCTTACCCTGTACCATATATTCAGCCACCCAAGCGGAATCAGGAGGAACACAGTTGGCCAAGCATATTGGCAGGTGATAATAATGATGCTGAGCAATGTGATGTACATTGCAACAGTCAGGTTCAAAACAAAAGGCACAAACACGTCGACATTAGTCTGATCACTGGATGCCTGAAAGTAGCAAGAAGATCCCATCATTAGTATTCACTATTTGGCATAACTCAATAGTTGGCATAGCAAGAAATAAAGCTAATAGRAAGCAAGTAACGACATAAAACTACCTAAACAATACATGACTATCTAGTAATAATTTTTTTTTTAAAACCAGGAAAAGAAATTTCATATATTTGCTGTCAATTATCAAAATCTACTGTACTGGTATAATGTTACTATGCAATTTAATTATAACATGTTTTTAAAATCTTAAAACCAAATTGAAAGATAGCTGCAATAACACAATAGTCAAATCAGATTATAAAGAAAAGGAAGCATACCCGACTTAGAATTCTTCCTGAAGGAGTAGTGTCGAAAAACGACATGGGAGCATGGAGAATACTGTGAAGAATTCGAGAAAATAAAAGCTGGGCTGTCTTTAGCCCAAACAAAGTTATAAAGAAGGATCTTATGAGAACCAGTACTATAGAAACTGCTGCTATAATAGAATAGACACTAATAAAGAAAGAAGGATTGAAGAAAGAAGCACGGTCTGCAGCAGTTTCATAAGCCAGCCAATAATCACCAGCCATTACAGATGACTGCCACAACAAAGAGAATGTCAAAGCACAAACTACACCCCACCATCCGAAAGCCTCCGTGCAGTAGTCTTTATAGACACGCAGACTGACTTTCCCAGTTTCTRTTTCCTCTTCTTTGATGAGCTTAGCCTCTCCCTTTTCTGACTTAGATCTAGTCAAAGAACCACTCACACTGCTACCTTCAGTGTTATTGGYCTGTGTTTTAGGAGATATCTGCTGTTCTGGAGAATCTTTAAGAAGCTTAGTGTTACTGCCTGCTTCGACGAGCTCCATAGATGTCTCGTGAGCAGCTACAAGAGCATTGAAATCAGTGCCTGCTTCTAGAAGTTTTTCATACTTTCCTGCTTGCACAATCATACCATCTCTCATGACCTAGTCAGGAAACAACATTTCTTTTCAATGACAATAATGAGCTATATTTTGGTGCACTGTGAATAACTATCGGAAATTATGATACAAGGAACTTGCTCACCATGATAAGGTCCACATTATGCAAAAAGTCCACTTGATGGGTCACAAGTATAATTGTTTTGTCCTTGAGAGCTCCTCTTACACATTCCTGTAGTATAATCAAATGAAAATAAGATTGGATATGTAAACAAGTCACCATGATCTGAATCATACTGTAAAAAACTATACTCAATTTTAACGCCAGATCAATTTATACTACTTGACATCCTTATCTTCTCCTTGGACATCACAATACCTCTAAGGAACCTCAGATGATTATACGAGAAACAGAATTGCTTCAAGAAATTGAAATAAACATCAACTAGTAAACAGTTATCTAACCTTAAATATTTCCGATCCAGTATGAGCATCAACTGCACTAAAGACATCATCAAGCAGATAGATATCACAGTCTTGATAGACAGCCCTAGCAAGTTGTATCCGTTGCTTCTGACCACCACTGAGATTGATGCCACGTTCTCCAATCTCAGTCTGATCCCCAAATTCCATCATTTCCAAATCCTTCTCCAAGCAGCACACCCTCACAACTTCTCTGTATTTCTCTTTGTTCATAGGCAAACCAAACAGGATATTCTGCTCAATTGTTCCGTTTTGTATCCATGATGTTTGTGCTACGTAAGCTGTTGTACCACAAACCCTTGCCTGCACGATAGAGAATTAATAAATTCTACCACATATATGCCCCCAAAGTATTTTGGCTTCACGGTTAACATCCATTATACAACAAGGTGTATTGTACAACTAAGGCTATTTCATGCACTTTTGCTCATTGAGAGTGTTGTGCTCTACCATGTCCGTTGTACACCTGGGTGTATAGTAAACCTCCTAATCACACTAGCTACGTACAGCCATATGGCCTAAAAACATCTCAATGTTTCACTGAAAAGAAAACATATGCAGCTAACAAGAAATCAAATAAAGCAAGACAAACATACCTTCCCTCTTATTTTGTGCATCTCCCCAAGGATTGAAGCAAGCAAAGAAGATTTTCCTGATCCTACAGTTCCCACAATAGCTGCAAGCTCACCTTTCTTTATGTGTAGATTAATATTTTTCAGCTCCTCCTCTCCACCTTCATCGTCCCAGCTAAAGACACCATCTTCAACCTGTACGGCTGTCACACCATCACAGCCCTCAAATCGCTCCACTGATTCCTCAGTCAGTTCCTTACTCATCATAAAATCATCTAGCCTTTTAAGTGAAATCATAGCCTGTGATATTGAAATCATTGACTGTGGGAAATTCCTAATTGGCTCTTGCAATATCTTAAAAATTGTAGTGGTTGTGAATACTTTCCCTGCATCAAGCGGGATTCCTAGAAGTATGCAGGAGCCAAATGTGAGGCTTGATATCATTACAGGTGTGGACCACATGACCACGATGTTGCCTGCTATAGAGTAAAGAAACTTGGCTAGCCAATTATACTCAGAATCTCGAAAAGTTTGAATCCTCTTGTTGAAGTGCTCTTCCCATGCTTGGAACTTAATCACTCTCATATAGTTAAGCATCTCATTTGTGGCCTTCATTCGAGAGTCACGGTTCTTCATCAAATTAAATTGAAACCTATTATTCCTCTTTGTACCAAAGAAAACAAACAATAGAACCCCAACGATTCCAATAAATGCAGTGATTGTAGCTAATCCAACATAGTTGTAGAGAAGAATTAGTGCCACAGAAAGTTGTACAGGCATCAACCAAACAGCGTGAAGCTGAAGCATCATATCAGACAGTTGTTGAGCATCAACAGCCATATAATTCACAATCTGTCCAACACCATGAGCCTGCCTCGCTGAGCATGTTAACTTAAGTCCTTTCTTATACAAATTGGTGATTAGGGTCGAACGAATGAGCATACCAAGCTTCTGAGAGTTGAAGTTGAACTGATGGGAAGTTAATACCTCTACTGACTTTGCAACAAGCAGAATGAGGACCAAATAATATCCTTCATTAGCAGAGCTACCTGCCCCTGAAGTAAAATCAACGAAACTTTGAACAAGAACAGGACCAACATACATGACACATACACGAATCAAGGCCAAGACCGCGGTAAATACAACTTCCTTCCAGAAGCATCTGAAAAGGGTAGTCCTTACAYGGTTCTGGCACTTTTCATGTGATTTAGGCCATTTTGATTCAAATAGATCAGACATCAGTTCAGCTCTATGTTGTGGTGAAAGAGATGGTACATCATTTGCTGTAAGAGGTGTTTTGTACCCTTTACTTAGCAGAGGGTTCATCCATAACCAGAAAGTCCTTGACACTAATGAAGCAGTAGCAAAACCACTAACATTCGATTTTTCTAACAGTGGTTCAGTCAATAAAAATTCCATTTTTGTGACAGATCTCATTATGTCTTATCTACCATTATGCCAGTGACCCTCTAATCCCAACCACAAGAAGAACAATCGAAAGCCCGAAAGAAACCAAAGAAACTACATCCTCCAACACCAATGATCATATCCAACAACACCATTGTATGAAATCAAACGAGTCAAAGCCAAAGCAACAAACAAGCATAAATCAAGAAGCTAGCAATCCAATAAACTCGAATCGAGAACGGGTGAATAGCTGCCTTCAATTCTTCTCATGTGCAATTAATATCAATATAGCAACATAAGTTAACACTTGAACACCCAATATTCCGTCCACAACTTTCCAAGCATGCTCATGAGTTTTACTACTAAAAGCTAAGACAGCAATCAGCAAATAAACAAATGCTAACAAAGTTGTTACAACAAGGGATAGTTTATACCAAACATCAATCTGAAGATGATGCGCTTGATTATTGCCAGTTGTTGTATTCTTCCTAAACCTTGGTTCTTGACCATTCTTCTTCAATATGACTTTTGAGAAGAAACTGTATATGAATGTACCAAAGAGCAAAACCAAGAAAATGGCATCAACTAAAACAAGAAGAGCTCTTTGAGGACATGGTGATAAAAATATAAACTTTGCCCATTCAAGTAATGATGATGATGATGGATTTGAACACGAAAGAGATGTAACCCAAGAATCAGAAGACATCTTTGATGTTCTTCAAATGCGTGTTACACCTCTTACTATCATTTATCAAACAATACCTGCTTCCAACTTCCTGTGAAAAAAGGGTATTAAAATAATAAATTATAGTGTAATATCAAACAAGTCAACATTCAACAATATATTAAAAAAACTCAACTATTTTCAACCATAAAATTATTAAACTTTAGCTAACCTATGATGACCCTATTGGGAGTATCAAGTCTGCAAGCAAAGGTGATGTTTGGCAGAAGTGGAGAATATATTCACATTCACATAATGATACAGTATGTATGAATTATGATACTACACTACAACAGAATTTAATTAGCCCAGGAATCAATGATTCATCAATGTGTGTGCCCAAGCATTAAACAAAAAAGAGAGAGCTTTTACATGCATAGAGCTAAAACTTCAACCAATCAATCGTCAATTTTTTTTTTTATGAACATTACTTTGAAAATAACGGATTTCAGATAATTTTTTAAGGCGAGAGAGATAGAAAGGAAAAATTAAATAAGATCCATATGATTAGGATGAGGTAGAAAGAATTGATATCCTAAAAAAAATGAGACCATAATTAAAACTTCATAAAATAAAATTTGATGCAAATAATAAAAAATAAATAAAAGAAAAAACAAGTTGTATGTTATTTTTTGAAATGACCTAACATAAAGTTAAAAAATAAGTTGCACATTTGTCTTCTACACAATCTTATTCTTACTTCAACTACACACTCCTTGTTGAACATAAAGAAGTACAAGTATATTTACATGATGTGTACTCCGTATATGGTATCAATATTTTACATCATATCCTCACATTCTTTATGCATGAATACATTGAATGAAAATCTTTTTTTAGCCTCATTTTTAAATATTCCTTGATGTATTTTTTAATGATTATTTTTTTATCCTCATCTTTTCAATACGTCCTTCATGTATCGGTAAAAGTACAACTCTTTAAAAAGCGTAACTCAATAAAAAAAAAATCCTACTTCACTTTTTTCGCATTCATGAAAAAATAAGGTTTGTTCTATTTAACTTATTTTTAGAAAAAATAAGTTCAAATAAATTCATATTACAAAAAAAAAAAAGTTTAGATAAGAAAAAATAACTTTAGATTAGAAAAAATAAGGTAAACAGAGCAGACCCATAGTACATGATTATTCTTTGTCGTTAATTGAATGTGATTTGTTCCTAAGTACTAACCGTCATTGAATAAAATCTAACTTATCTTGTACGTATCAACGTATAGATCGAGTTTTCAAAAATAAGAAATACATTGCATTAAATATTAGTACTCCATATATAAACATGTATCAAATGAATGAAAATCAAAACATTTAAGAAAGAATGATCATAAAAAAAAAAAAGAAAAAATGAATGATCAAACATGGAAAAGAAAAAGGACGACTACAACATTTAAGTTTCACGTAATCTTCTTTACAACTATCTTTACTTCTCATAACAACATGTTTTGTAAGATAAAAAAACTATTTTTGACCATCTTAAGTTAAATGAACTACTTGCAATTTTTTTTWAAAAAAGTAATAATAAGATAAATAGAACCGACCATGTGTTGTACGGAGTAAATTAAATATGATTTCTAAAGTACTAATCATCATTAAATGAAGTCTAACTTATCTTGTACGTATCAACGTATAGAGTTTTTAAAATAAGAAATACAATACAACGCATTGAATATTAAATATTACTCCCTATTTTAACATGTATCAAATGAACAAAAACCAAAACATTTACTAAACAAATGATCAAACAGGGGAATATATACCACTTAAAGACAACCAAACAAATGATCAAATGACAACCACATCATTTTAAGACAACCAAACAATCATAAGGACCAAAAGGATTAGGAATATATACCACTTATTAAACTCATTTACGGAAAATATTGAATAGAGTGTTGCATGACAATAATAAATAATGAATGAGTGCAATACATTTTGGAAGAATTAATAATCTAGCAGTGATAATGACAAAATTGTGACCGAACACTATTTAATGATACAAAAAAATCAACATGAATGAAAAAGTCATCATATAAATCAATGGATACAAAATACCAAAACATTTTAAGGAAGAAAAACAAAATTGGGCCCTTTAAACTGTGTTTTTTCCATGCACAATTACCGAATGCTAACCCATGAGAAGACAACGTGACTGCGTGACCTCAAGCTCCGAAAATGATCGATCATGCCCTCCTCCACGTTCCTCAATTCCTCATAGATTACGATATTTATTTATGTTTTATAGGAGGATAAATTAGGAATAATATATACATATTTAAGGCTTGTTTTCATTAGCTCATTTTCAGTTCAGTTCAGTTTTTAACTCAATTTCTCTCTCTTATAAAAATATTCAATTCAGTTCAGTTAAGTTCAGCTTCATTCAGTTCAGTTAATTTCAATTAAGATAAATAAGCCCTTACACTAATAATATCGGCGATAAAAAGTAAAATAGAATTGGGATAGAATTGCAACTTGTAAGTGAGAAAACTTAGACTACTTGGCGGTTGTAATAAAAACTTTTCCAAATAAAGTACTAATGTTTGAGGGAGGTCCACATAAAATAATTTTCTTAACTTTGAAGAAAGGAGTAGTACATAATTTGTGAATTTATTATCTACTTCTATTAAAATTGTTAACTTTCTATTCAGTATATTCATTAATGTGCACATTATATGTTATTGATTTTTTTTTCCTCTTATCTTATATAGATCTAATAAGAATTGATTAGCGACTKTGTGATATTGGGCTACCAATCCACTAGGCTATATATKTATAGAGTCAAGATCCAATGAAAACCACATGTTATATGAAACCGTGAAAATCAAAATAAATGGGTACATTTTACATTTTAAYGGGTACAATACATACAACCGATAAAGGGGTACACAAGACTTTCAGCTACTATTGATGAACAGTACATGCGTACCCCTTTAAACCTTCAATGTACTCCAGATTGAAATACAAGTATATACATAGATTAAATCGTGACGGCCCATTTCGAAATCCTATGGTCAAGATTAAAAACTTTTAGTTTTCACCTAAGGTTTGTGTTTTCACATGATCACACACACACACACACACATATATATATATATATATATATATATATATATATATATATATATATATATATATATATATATATATATGAATTTTTCAGTTGCCATGTGAACAACCACAATTTTTATAATTTTCAAGTTCTTTTTTTCCGATTTAGATGGGCCTATATCTTTTTATTTCACTTTTTTATTTCCCCAAAATACTCTCCTAGTAGACTCATCTAGTCCACTAGGAGATATTTGTCCATATTGAAAAAAATTAAATTTGATTGATCCATTGGATAGARTACCCACCTTTAATAAGGTAGTCATATTTATGATAGTAGAATACTATTTAGTTTAAATACTAATATTTTAATAATCTATTAGTAATATTAGACTACCCGATGGGTTGATGTAGCAATGTCCGCCCATACTTTCCCATCCAACTAAAGTATTGGCTGACACCTTGTTAGTTGTTAGTCTTTTTCCTTGAATTATTTGCTTCATTTATCAACTAAGTTATATAAATCAAACACCTTAATAATAACTTACTTTTTCCTCTACTTTTTTATTTATTGAAAAGACAATTTGTATTCAATGAGTGATCCTACGGGTTGGCAARCTTCCCCATATTAAATTTTCATTGGCCGAGAATATACTTAAAACATTAATAAATTTTAAGTATATATCTCTAATTTATTACACATATAATAATAATTTTGTAATATTTTTAAGGTTCTTAACCTCAAGGGTTACTCAATCACAAATTCATTTAATATTACATTTCTTAGTTCGTAAAAGAAACATCTTAATTATGTAAATTATTCTAACATAATTTATATGGATTTTTTTTTCAAAATGTGATAAATGAACATTTGAAAAAAAAAATTATTTTAAAAAATAAAATCAATCGCTGAAATGTTACAATTTAGTAGAACTAGCAGGTCAACTTCAAACAAATATCGATTTGAATTCATAAAATGTGAATAAGCTGCACATGTATAATTATTAAATCCAGTCATTAAGAAAAGAAGAATAACTAAGGTAAACGAAAATTTTCATCTACGACTTTTTATATCAATATTATTCACAACGCAAGTATCTAGGTATGGTTTCATTGAACATTATTGGCAGGAAACGTATACGGAGGGGACAAAATGTTTGGATCCTTTACTTTTCCACCTAGTCATAAAGGGTCTTACAAATTAAGGTTAATACTTTAACTAGCGTGTAATTAATTAATTATATTCATGCTGTATATTAATTTTTACAATTACAAATTAAATAAACATTATAAACAAATCAACAACACTAACCCTTTTAGGTAGAATATAATGGTGGAGTAGTTGTCTTCAATTGAGGAGAACAATCAATGGATGGGGTTTGAGAAGAGAATTGATTTAATGAGATGAATGAAAAAAGGGATGAAATAGTGTTGTGAGCAAAAGAACATAGACTCAGAAATATTTTAAATAGAACGAGAGAGTGAAAGCCAAATTCTTCACAAGACATCGACGTGGTCAAATTAATGCGTCGACCAAAATTGATTAGTTTTTGGGTCTGTCGAAAGAGGAGGACTTAATTTTTTGTGAATGTATATTTTATTTTTTTAAAATATATAATCAACATTTTTCTAATTTTGTATTATTTTATTATATGTTACAAAGTCTTTGTCATTAAATATCATTCTCCTGATAACCAATTAAAATGCCCTAACAAACGCTTAGGGTGGGGTGGTTTTTTTCTTTTTGTGCTCAAATGACAAGTCTAAAATGAGGATAAACACAGTAAAGAACATTATGTTTCTTAAACTTGAGTTGATTTGATCGTGGACTCTTAACCTTTTTATTCACATGTATTGGCCAGAGTCGATCCTATCGTGAACAGTAAAAAAAATAATTTAAATGATAGAGATTCTGTCTATTGAGATACATATTATAACTATATTGACAACTAGTTATACTACGTCAAAATTACGAATAGTTTGAACTTGTTTATAGAACCATTTTTGTTTATTTTTGTATGTATATTAATTTGAGTTTAGTTATTGTACAATTTGTAACTCCTCGTGATTTTTTATAGATATATACTTTCCGTTCTCTTTTACTAGCATATTTTTCCTATTTAAAAATTGCAAAATATTTGCATCATTTTCTTTTATGGTAAAAAATGATAATTTTTCTATATAAAAAAATTACAACATATATCCTTATAAATATAATAAAATAATGTAAACCCACACTTGCATGTAGGTCTACTTTCAACCTTTGTTCCTTAAAGCAATATTTTCTCTTTCTTGTTTATTATATAATATTCATCTTCTAGGGTTKACTCAATTATTTCTTTCTGTTCCTTACTTCTTGTGCTACACCTCTTGGATGTAACTATTTGAGAATAGATGGAGTATATGTGTGATTGTGTGAAATATATAGCAGTGGAGATCATATTCATATAGACTATAAACCACCTCGAATTGATTCTTTGGAGGCTAGTTTTTTGGTAATATATATTGGATTCCGTGATCAACAATGTTCACTTCATTTGAGATTTATGCGCATATAAGGATCGATAAATTCAATTTTTAATTTTTTTTGATAAATGTACAATTAGCTATTTTGTGGAATCACAAAACCATCATTAAGTCTTATATGCTCTATAATACACTTTTTTCATACTCACAAATATACTAGTTCATATAGAAACAATGTACTTAGTCATTACCAAGCCCCTTTGGCTAATCTTGATCAATCGAATTTCATTGACAATTCCAAATTTCTTCATTGAATTGCCAAGCAAGCATGGTAAGAAAATTCCTAGAAAACGTGACCTAAACGTAATATACAAAATAAGTAGTATCAAACGTTCATTTGGCTGATRCAAAAATTACATAGGTCGGAGTAATTATCAATTATAGTATATATGTGTATTACGTAGTCAAATAAACTATAGAGGTCACCTTATTTTTTAGTACTAATAGGATAATTTATAAATGTAAATAAATTTTTTCAACAGTCCAAATTGTTATTTATAAGATTTTTATATGCCTCAAGTGGGGTCAAGTACCTCCACTTACATCACTGTACATTCGCCACTTATCATATCATAGTGTATAATCTTAGCCTCTTAGACTCTTAGGCATGCAGCATGCGGTGTAAGTTGGTGCCATACTGCGGAATGTTACAACATGCAAGAGTACAAATGAAATTTCATTTAGTGCTTGTAACACTCTTTGTTAGTCTTGTAGTTATGAAAGCGAGCACAAAGCATAATTGATGCCGTGACGACACATAACTCGATCACATACTAACCATGAAAGAGAGCATCAAAGCATTAGTTAAGTCGGAAAGTGAGGTCATTTCATGAGGTCATTTCATGAGGTGTTTATGACTCCACACGTTCCGTAAATTACTTGTGTTCCGGTAAATGAACAGTGTTAGTGTTTTTCGTAGTTATTAATACAGTATGTATATTATTCTTGGACATCAACCGCCAGCTTAAACTTTTTAATGAAATGGTTCATTGCTATGTTATCAAAGCTAACCTACTTACAAAGGGTCTTGCAAATAAACTTAGATTATTTTAATCAACGAGTAAATAAATTAAGTACATAATTAATTTTCATCACAATTATAAAATGAAAATTTCCTCATACCCTTGAATTTAAACCTAATAGCTCTCTTGAGGTATTGTGTTCCAGACGATCGAAACTTCTTAGTGTGAATATGAAATTTGGGTTGAGTCGAGGTCCTTACGCCCTTGGCTCGTTGGGTAGAGGTTGGTATAACCTGCTGGTTTCATACTCACGCCCCTGACCTACACCAAAGCAAACGGCGGCTACCTCGGGGTTTTACCAGGGAACGTCCCTCCAACGCTCAAATTAGTACCACTATAGAGTGAGAAAATTAGAGAGAGAAAGAGTAGAAAGTACAAATGGCAGAGAATGTCAATAATAGTAAAAGATACATGATTGTARGAATTTGGGGGTATTTATAGAATTGTCCAGTGYCATAATCGTAATAAACAAACCTCAAGTACAACAGGCCCTGCGTGGACCTTGAGGGCCACAGTTAGGCCTTTCCCCTTGTACAAGAAACCTATCAACAGATGGTATTTTGGTATTTTCACCTTGGCTGGGCAATTAAGGGGTAATTAAGTAATTTCATATCTATAATTGAGCCCAGATACATTGGGTTGGAACAATTAGCCCCACACTCGGCGTCAGAGGCATATCTTCTATGGGTGTGATGGTGAGTGGAAACTTGTGTCCCCTTTGGACGTTCCTGTTGAGGTCGAAAACCACGTGTTCGACTAATCAATGATATACTCTGGCCAACTAACAATTCTACCAAAACCTAGTAGATAAGCAAACAAAGCAATAATGAGTGAATAAATAAGAATTACCATGGGAAATCCGAGGACCGGGAGAAAAACCCACACCGCACTTGCGATTATTGAAGATGAAGATGATCAAACACACTTACACAACTCAAGTATCAATGACATACCATTGCAATACTATCTCACAATTTCCAAATCTAACAACTATAGATTACAATTGTGCTAGTAATGAACTAGTATCCACACTACTAACCACTCACTAATTGCTTCCCGAAACCCCTTACAACTAGTGTTTACAAGCTTAGGATCACACACCTAAACTATCCCAAAACCCCTAACTTAAGTGTTTAGCAATTCTGAGTTTTCTTGTTGTGCTTCCCTGGTGTTTTCTCTCTCTAGCTCTTTGCATGTAATTGTTTCCCTATTTGCTTCTATGTCATGACTTGGGTATATGAGTGTCAAGGAGCTCCATACGGTTGACACCTCATCTGAACAAGCAAGAGTCATCAATTCAATTGTCAGAACAAGGCAATTGTCAAACACCATTCATCGCATGAGCCAAAAGAAAGAGGGCGAGCTTGACAGAATAAGTGACCACACTTTGGATGCAGAGCAAAGAACCTTGACCCAAGGATTTCATGCGTGGACTCACGCTCGCTGCATTACGGGCATATGTGTGGACTCGCAATTACAAATGCGTGGCTCACGCATTTTTCCCTGTAGCTTCACTCCTCTGCTTGCGTACTCCCTCGCAATCCAACCTCTGCACCTTAGCTTCTCCTTCTTACACGAAACAATCTCTACACTAACCAACAGTTCAAAACATTTCAAAATGTTAAGTGTCAGCATCTAGGTGTTGGTTAATTCCTAGATGCATTTACCGAGTTAATTCCTTAAGGGCGTCTGTTACATGTATGGTATAACCACTTGGCGGGGGGCTCGCTACATGAATTACTTTTAGGGAGAACAAATACATCCATAATAAGCATCTAACGCCTAAGAAGTTGGGGCTAATGAGTCTCATGTCTTGTGAGGCGTGTGTGACATTATATACACATATCTTGGTGCTTATTCATAAAGTGCACCCCACGCCCAAGAGGTTGTAGTATATGAGCCCATGTCTGGTGAGGCGTGTGATGACATATTACCACAACACTTGGGTTCCTTCACAATGTCAGTCCACACACCCAAGAGGTTGAGGCTAATGATCCCCATGTTGTGAGGCATGTGTGACATACTTACACATCACTTGGTGTCTGAACAACATGCATCCACAGGCCCAAGGGTGGGAGCTAATAAGCCCCATGTCTTGTGAGGCGCGTGTGACATATAATACACCACATTGGTGCTTTATTCATACATGCATCTACACGCCCAAGAGGTTGGGGTTAATGAGCCCCATACCTGTGAGGCGTGTGGTGACATATTACACACACACTCTCCGGTATCTTACCACATGCATCCACACACCCAGAGGAGGGCTAATTGCCCATGTCTTGTGAGGTGTGTGATGACATATACACACCACACTTGTGTCTAACAATGTGCATCCACGCCCAAGAGGTTAGTTGGGTGCTAATGAGCCCTATGTCTGTGAGGCGTGGTGAATATTACAACACACTTGGTGTCTTACAACATGCCACCACATGCCAAGAGGAGGGGGCTAATAAGCCATGTCTTTGTGAGCGTGGTGGTGAAATATATTGTTGGAAATCGCAAAAGGAAATGCAAAAGGTAGTTTTTATGTTTGTCCCACATAGAAGAGTAGCAACATTCCAACTGTTTTTTATAGGAGAACCATGCTTTGTATGTTTGAAAGGTTTGGTGTGAGGGGTGGTATTGGTAACACAACGCGCGCGGGCCGCCGTCGGACTCCGGCTCGAGCTCGTGTCGTTACACGTGCGCGGTGGGGTGTGGCTTTATTTTTATGACCAGGTTCATTCTTTTATTTTTGGGCAGTTAACATTTAACTTGTAACCCGTTGTTGTTAATTTGCTCCTTGATTCTCGCCAATGTTTAATGCCAAACCGTTATTTTGTCTCTTCAATTTCTGCCACTTTGGCTCCACCTCACACTTATAAATTCGCTTCCCCTTGGCGTTCAAACACACACGAAAATTCTAA
This sequence comes from Bassia scoparia, assembly GCA_008642245.1. Taxonomy (NCBI): domain Eukaryota; kingdom Viridiplantae; phylum Streptophyta; class Magnoliopsida; order Caryophyllales; family Amaranthaceae; genus Bassia; species Bassia scoparia. Next base: position 11,829 of record SNQN01001525.1, on the reverse strand, counting down.
ACACATTATTCTTCCCTCTACGGATCTGAGCAATATTATTGAGTTCCAACTCTCCTTCTTGAGTGCACGAATTGGAGAGTGTTGTGCTAATCTTGGGGGTAAATGCCGTGATCGATTGCACCTAGTCGGGTGAAATTTGCTTCTAAGACAGTGGTCTCATACATGATGCAACATTCTTCATCTCATATTTCACTTATTTCTCTGATTATACAACCTTATTTCTTACATAGAAGCAATTTTCTTGCTGTATTTTAGAAATGGACTCTTCTACTCTTGTCAAAACTTTCTTGATCTGTCCAACTCGAACCCTTGGATGAACAAATTTCAAATGTTGGTCTCAACATCTTCTTGATCTTTTGAAATTGGAGATGATTATGTTTTTGATTGGAGGAATGCCCATAACTATTTGGGCGATGACGGTTTTCTTCTGGGACTGATTTGAAGATTGCTAAGTAGAAAACACAACAAGTTGGTTGAGGGCATCTCTAAGCATATGACCAATGCCCGTTTGGATCTTGTTCATCAACACACAAGTTTGCCAAGTCAATTTGGGAGACTCTAGAGAAACGTACCGGTTGCGATGATGCTGGAAGAAGAAGTAGTCATAGAAATGGCTTCCAATTCAAATTGTTTGATGATAACCCATCATGGAGCAGGTCATGCTGTATGAGAAACTGTTTGGCTGATATTTAGGCGAAGGAAGATGTGGCAGGTGCCTATGCGCAACGTGCTGATCGAAAAGCTTCCTGATTCTTGTTTGGTTATGAACCATCTCAAACACAAGAAAGAAGGATATGAGAGTTGGAGGAATTGATACGGCACATGAAAATTGAAGAGCGCTAATCGCCTAAGGATAAGGCATCTCCTCTAATGAACTTGCTGTTAGGCTACATTGTTTAGTCTTCGTGAAAATTTCTGACAGGATACAATAAAGGGAAGAAGCCGCGCGGCAATAAAATCAGAACCGAGAACAGCAGTTGGAGTCCATGAACAAGAAGGGAAGAACTTCAAGAAGTCCTTTAAGGGCAAAATTGAACCCAACTTGCTATGTGGTGTGGCATGGCTGGCACAAAGCGTGGCATGCAACAGTCACAGGGACAAAATAATGAACCAAATAACAATAATAATCATGCTCATATTGTTGAAAATTCTAATGATATTATTGCTGCTGTAGTTCTGAAAATTAATTTAGTTGGAGATAAAACTGATGGATTGTGGATACATAAGGGGCCATACACTTTTTGTGTAGATAAGGAGTTGTTTGCTGATTTGTGTGAGGCTAATCAAGGTGAACAAGTCTTTATGGGAAATCCAGCAGTTCAGAAGTTGATGAAAGGATCTGTCATCCTCAAGCTCAATTCTGGAAAATCTTTGTCTTTGCAAAAATGTAATGTATGTCCCTCCTTCGTATGAACTTAATTTCTGGTGCTCTCTAAACAAAGCTGGTGTGAAACTTGTTTTTGAGGTGATAAGTTAGTTTTGTCTCGCAATAGTGAGTTTTGTGGGGAAGGGATACTTTCGGGGGTTTGTTTGTACTTGAAACTATTCAACTGTTATGAATAAATTCTACTTCTGCTACTACTTGAGTCTTTAGAATTTTGGCACGCTAGATTAGGGCATGTTAGTTATGGTTCATGAAACGTTTTACAACACATGTCTTTAATTCCTAATCTAAATGGTAATGATCATAGCAATGTGAAGTTTGTGTGGTGCTAATAACTAAAAAACGTTATAAAACTGTTGTTGAACGTAAACTGAATTGCTTGAATTATTCATCACAGATTTAGCTGATTTTCACAAAGTACAAAAGCAGAGTGGCAAATGGTATTATATCACCATTGTTGATGATCATTCTAGATATACCAAGTGTATCTCTTGCGTACAAAGAATGGGCAGAATTTTTTTTTTAATTTATAAGGTAGAAGTAGAAAATCAGTTGGACTGAAAGGGTAAAAGACTTAGGTCTGATAGGGGTGGGGAGTATGGAACACATTTCTAAAAGAACTTTGTGAACAAAATGGCATAATTCATGAGGTTTCTGCTCCTGCACCCTAGAAAAAAACGGAATAGCAGAAAGGAAGAATAGACCCTTAAAGAAGATGAATGCTATGTTAATCAGTTCAGGTTTGTCTGATAACATTGGGGGGAACTATACCTTTTCTGCTACTCATGTTTTGAACAAAGTGCCTCACAAAAAGCTAGACAGACCTATATGAGTGTGGAAAGGCTTTAGACCTAACTGAAATTCCTTAAAGTGTGGGGGTGCTTAGCTAAGGTGCATTACCTTTTTAAGAAGGAAACATGACCTAGGCATATGATAACTTTTTCATCTTGGTTACGCAAGTAATAGTGCTGCTTCAGGTTTATGTCTTTGAGTGACGGTCCTCAGCGAATCAAGAATGCTGAGTTCTTTGAGAATGTTTTCCCTCTTAAGAAGGATGTTTTTCTTCATGATGTGATTAATCCTATTCTTCTACTTCTGCTTCCGTTTCTTGCTTCTGCTTCTTTGCAGGTCTACTACTCTAGTGGACAAGATGAGGTTGTTCATCTAGAAGGAGTAAGAGACATAGAACTGAAACTAGCTTTGGCCCTGATTTTATTACTACTTTCTTAACTGAAGTTGAGAACATGTAGATGAACTTGATGAGTTATTTTGTTTGTTGTCTTTTGATTGATGATGAACCTAAGACTTATGAATAGGCAATGAGCTCTATTGATGCTAGTTCTGGAAGGAAGCAGTTATAGTGAAATTGAAATCCATTATGTTCTAATCACACATGAGAATTGGGTTGATCTACCAAAGTTGTAAAGCCATTAACTGTAAGTGGATCTTTAAAAAAGACGGCAAAACTGATGGTTCGGTGAAAGGTAATAAAGCTAGACTTGTTGTTAAATGATCTACAAAAATTTGGTGTAGATTTTTTTATACTTCTCACTCTGTAACTAAGATCGCACTATCGTATTTGCTTGCTTTAGCATCTAGTTTTAATTGATTATTATTCATCAGATGGATGTTAAAACAACTTTCTTAATGGCGACTTAGAGGAGGAATTTACATGTTCAACCTCAGGTTTTTGTTGTCCAGATAGGACACAAGGTGTTAAGTTAAAAATCTCTCTATGGCTTGAAACAAGTTCCAAAACAGTGGTATGAAAAGTTTCATAAACTATTTTAGTTTTGTTTTTGTTGTGGAATCGTGCTGATGCTTGTGTGTACCTTAAAATTTTTTGCAATGATTGTGTCATAATTTTGTATGTTTGATGACATGCTAATTTTTGGTACACACATGAGAGCCTGTCCAGAGAGTAAAGCGTCTTCCTCCAAATTTGAGATGAAAGACCTAGGTGAAGCAGAGTGGATTTGGGTGTTAAAGTCAGCAAACAGGTAATGGCTTTACCTTGTCTCAACTCACTATGTGGAAAAAGTGTTAAAAAGTTTTACTCTTTTGATGTTGTGCCTGTTAAAACTCTATTGATGCTAGTATTCACTTGAAAAGCATGATGGAAATAGTGTGTCTCAAGCTGAATAATGCTAAAATAATTGGAGTTTAATGTTTTTGATGAACTATACTCGGCTGATATTGCATATGCTGTAGTAGAACTAGTCGGTGGGGCTTCACCCCCTTCAGGGGTTGACTCAGCTTCAGTGTCATGGAATTGACCATGGAATCCGCATGTGAATGCGTTGGGGTGTGTTTGTCAAGTTGAGGGGATCACACCGTGCCTCTACAGGTTAATCACGGACAGCCCGAAACATTGGTGCCAAACTAATGGCCCACAAATAGTCGTAACACGTGCATACGGGCATGGGCGAGGATAGGACTTACCTTAGCATGTGATCCATTAACCACATGCAACCAAGATAAAAATCCCCTTAAGGTGATCTGAGCACAGAACATGCCCATATGAAGACCAAGGAGCTAAGGAATGACCTATTGAGGGTCACAGCAAATTCAATTATAATGAATATGGAATTACGGAGAACTTTCAAGTTTGTCCACTCACAATGGTGAATCCCAAGTGAAGTCGCGCAAAACTCGTAGGGTCATCACCCCTTCAAAGGCGTTGACCTCAATTCAGTCATGGAATTGAAGCCATGGAATCCGCATGTGAATGGCATTGGGTGGTGTCTTGTCGAGTTTGAGGGATCAACCTGTCGCCACAGGTTAATTTCACGGACGCCGAAACCATTGGTGCCAACTAATGGCCGCATAAATAGGTCCAGTAACAAAGGTGGGTTGGGGACATGGTGAGCGGATTAATAATAACCCATCGCCCGCATGTACGGCCTCTAGCCGTCTCATTGTAGATTCCATAAGTCATAACAAATTGAATGTCAAGAAAACTACGTCGATTTGATATCTGAAAGCGGACTACCTAATATTATAGGTGGGTTGCTATTATGTACAAACAAATGACTTCTACCGATGGTATAAGCCGATCACGTTGATTGTTAGTCAATATTAATAAGAGTGCACGAGAAACCGGTATGCATTGAGATCTGATTTAATGTAAACGCATGTGAATTTCCGGTCTGTGTTAACAATACAAGAAGTTGACAAAAATATGTACAAATAAAAGAGAAAGGTTAGTAAAGCATAATATACATGTGTATGCCTTCTCACCGTTGTTCTTCTGCAATAAACAAATTGTTAAAGTAAAACTAAACAGGAACACCTTCGACCTGATTGCTAATCAAGACAAATAACATTTAGTATGACAAATAACGATATGCATAATAATATTGTGACAAGTTGATGGATAATAATAATAGTGTTAACGAAACGAATTGGAACGTGATAATCTCAAAGTTTACAACCGTTTATTTGGTCGTGGATGGATTTGAAATTAGGGGCGCGAAACCGTATTTGAATGTGTATGGTGGTATGGGGCAAGTGATATCGTGAAGTTTTTGAAGTCTGAAGTGTGGGTCGTGAAAGTGTCCAGAACTCGCGAGCAGGCCTATTATAGGCGCGAGAGAGAAAAGTGAGCGACCATACGCAGGGGAGAAGTGTATAGTATACGCTCGTCCTGCGGTTATACGCTTTCGGTTTTTTCACAGAAATTGATTCGGGAAGAAACTGTTGCCAAACATTTCGATCCCTGAGATCGTGTGGATATTCTAGACGCCCTGTGTCAAGAAAGTTATTTCTAGGAGTTCTGGAACATTCCACGTATCTTTTCTGATTATTACGTATTTTCTGGTGTATTGGCGTATTTTTGTTTTTAATATTAGCAAATTATAGAAAATCATAGAAATCAGAAAATAATCTAAAATCACTGCAACTCAGAAATGAGAAGAATGTGAATGAAAAAATAAAATCATGAGAATTCACTAGTGTAAATTATTTTAAAATCTTATCAGTAACGAGAGAAAATTTCGAAAAAATAAAAGAAATTCTTTGGCTCTTGTTTGACCTTGGCCTCATGATTTCAAGTGTGATTCACATATTACGAGTTCAGCTGCGTCTTTCGGGAATTGAATCGTCACGAAACGTGGTATGTTTCAATCATCGATACATTTGGGGAGCACATTGGGTGCTAATCGAGCACCCACTTTACGAGTCTTGAGAGATGAGTGTCGTAAGACGAAGAGTAAAGGGTATTCTATTGGACGGGACCGAACTCAAGACGTTTGCGACTTGGGTGCCTTTCGCCGGACCCTAGAACAAACACGGGTAATATTTACTGTAGCCGTGTCCATGCGGTTTGATGTGCTTATTGTTGGTATTGGGTCTCGATCGAATCATTCTCGTTGCTGACTGGAAGAAATGCATCCCTTGCTTTCCGGGAAAGACATGTATGACTGTAATGAAGACTAACTCAACGATTAAGGAGTCTGAACGACATAGGTGCTGTTTTATCGCTGGAGAAATTTGCATCCAATTGTCCTGTACTTGTACCTTGAGTTGGAAAGGGGCAAGATCATTGATAAGAATTTGAAAGAGTTTAATTGAAATTTCCTTACGGTAGAGCCTGAACCTTCCGAATTAGGCAGTGTCTTGATGTGAAAGGGTCTTTGATTTTGAATGGGCCTTGAATTTGAAAGAGCTTTGAATTTGAGGGTGGTTTGAATTTGTGAGGCCTTTGAATTGAAAGACTTGAATTTGAATGTCTTTGAATTTGAAGTTGGCATTGTTCGGCCTAATGCGCAGAGCATATTTAATTTGATTCGAATTGAAAGGTTTGTTGTAGCTTGGAAGGGTCTTGTCTAGGCATGGTTCAAGACATGAAAGGACGATACCGGGTTTGAGAATATAATAAAGGCGGGCCTATGGAGATTGCTAATGAAGGTGGAAGGTGGCATGGAATGGAATGGTTGGAGGACCGCGACGTCGATTTGAAATTGACATGGAGGTTTGAGCTTTGAGTTGAAATTGACTTGACTTGATTGACATGGGAAATTGACATTGGACATTGAAAAGCGACAGGGTCAAAGAGTGAGTTTCGAGGGACTTGAAAGCGTAGATAGGCCTGTTAGGTAAGACAAGAGCTCCCAATGGAAATAAGGGGCCATGATGAACGGACGAGCCGAACTTGACGCACAGTAGTACCTTGAAGTCACATGGAAAGCGGGTATGTATGATGACTTCCCAACGAATGTAACAAAAGTCAAGGTGGTGTCTAAGCAGTTCTCGAATGGAGCTACGCCCAATGGTCAGTGTCTCGGGATTAGTGTGAATAATGCCAGAGAAGATGGAAGCTTATGGTTCGAGAAATAAAGGATCAATTGGTGGCTAAGGTCAAAGAGTGGGCTAGATGCGGGTTGGCTATGAGTAGTGTTAAGCATGAGTCTATCAGTTTTAGATGAGAAGAGAATCGAGGCCACTGATTGACCTTGTTTGTGTTTATTAATTGGTGGAGCCTCGAGGTGAGCCTACTACGTATCCTTCGAGAATCAGTACCGAGTCGTGAGTTCGTGGGTCGTGTGGAAAATGATGAGCAATGCTCATTTTGAGAGGACTTTTTGAGGTTTGTAATGTGGCTAGTTTGAGGGTGTGGAGGTTGATTCACATTTGGATTTGAACTGTACTTTGACAAGATTTTAGAAACTTGAATTGGATCATTGATGATGTGGATTCACTTGATTTTGAACTTGATTTGACACTGGTCTTGGCTTTGAATTGAATTTGCTTGATACTTCGCATGTCATTTGGTATTTGAATGTGGGTAAGAAGAAAAGGAATAGGCTCAAGGTGGTTGCAATGTGAGATATTGTGATTTTGGGTTAAGGAAAGGAGGGAAGGGGATTGATCTAGTGGAGCTATGAAGGAGGGCCTCTCGAGCAATGTCCACGATTTTGATGATTTTTTTTTTTGATATTTTTATTTTTGTAATGTTCTTTTTGAGGTCCATCGAGGCCAAGAAGTGCTATCATTGAATAGAAAAACAAGAGAATAAAATGAAAAAGAAAGCTTATTTTATTGAATTTATTAATGAGAAGCAATACATCCTAAATGAATGAGACTTAAACAATAAAGAAAAGGAATTGATTGGATAGGACTAAGTACTACTTCAATCAAGAAGTTCGCGCAGCATCGTGACCCACGCTGGGGACTCATACCGGTTAATCAAGTGGTTGGTTGGAGTGACTTAATCCTACGCCTGGTCGGACCACGGATGGAAGGCGACAATACTTCGACGCGCCACCATATCTGATCTTCAGCTTTAAACGACACACAATTTTTCAGTGTGTACGCGACTCTTCTTGCTAGTGGAGACTGCAAAAGCATGTGGCATTCCAAACTCATTCTTATCATCTAGAAGGAGTCTGGAGGGGCCTATGGGCAAGTGGCACCTGTCGAGTTATTGTAAAGGCCTGCTCATAAGTCATCGCCAATTGAAAAGGTCCGTTCTGGTGCCTCGGGGCTTGTTGTGAAAAGCCGGATGGTAGAAGAATGCATGGAGATATGGGAATGTGGATTTGACTCGGTAGAAGAGAGCCCTTATCTTTAAAGCATCCCGCGTTACCCTTGGAGACTTCTGGGCTTGAACATCTTCTCAACAGGAGCCAACTGTAGAGCCAGTAATAACTCATCCGGCTTGAACTTGCAGTGGTCTCGGATACTGGCCGGAATCGCTGATGACCATCCGAAGCTTTATCGCTCCTGCGTCGCTTAGTCATTTGAGCGGCCTTCCCCCCATCTATAAGGGAAAGTAGAGAAATCTTCTCTTTTTCCTTGCTGGTGGCTCAGTTCACTGGAGCTGCGACAGCACGAGCTGAGAATGTGACCTGTACCCGTCCCGGCTTTAGGAACTCTGTTTGAGTATATTCATCATCGAGCTTGGTTTGATTCAAGGTCTTGAACCACCTGGATGATGGGTTCCAAGTAATAGGGGAACACTCGGAAAGCCATAAATTCTTTACTCATCCTTTAAGAGCTTGATATTAAGTGCGGAGGGTCCTAGGTTCGTCCCTGAAGTTGGGCATAATCATGATGACAAACTTAGAACTTGCCCTAACTCATACTCAGCAACATGAGGCCTTGAACTGAATTCCGGACAGTTTGCCACTGACCACCTCTAGTTGCTCCACTTTTTTTCCGGTCTCAGTCTTCCGGAGGAGGAGTGATGTCTTCGCATTGTTCTTTCTCCTCGTAGATCCGAGAGGTTTTCCTTGGGCCTCTTTCTTTAGCTCCCAATGCTCTTTCTTGGCATCCAAGGCGAGAATTCAACAGACTCGAGCTTTTCTAGAATAGCATTAAGTTGTTGTCGATGTCTCTGCCATCGCGCAACGCTTGTGATCAGGAGCCGCGTCGGGTTGGCTTTCTTGTTACTCTTCTAGACCCCAAATACAGCGTCGCTAGTTCTTTGCCTATCTTGAAAATCAAGAAACAACACTTTAGACAGTAACACAAGATTGGACTTGAGATTGAACTAGTATTACAGCTTCTAACGACGCCACTGCAGATCAGTTTCACACGCCTTGAAGTGGACTTGGAAAGAGTGGCTAACTATATGTTAAGCGTGCTAGGTTTGTCGAATTGATTTGAAACAAGGGACTGATCCTAGTTGAACTAGTTAGTTTTAAAAGGCCTCGCACCTACTACTCGCGACTTCGGTTTGGACTGATGGGCTAGACTAATCTATTTAAGGTGCGTAGACTCAGGAAAAGATTCAACCTAAGATGGGCCTATTTCAGACTTCAGCATCTTCAGCGCCCTACGATCACTTTGAATTGATGGTAGCTTGAACAAAGTCCTAGGTTGAGTCTATGCATCGAACCGACGGCTCTCAGCTTTTACGGTTCTTAATTGAAGTTGAGCGAACCTATTTCAGATTTAAGGCCTCTTGGGTGAAAATGAATTTACTAATTCAGATTAAGGTTCTTGAATTGGACTTGAATTGAACTAATTCAGATTTAGGCGTCCTGAATTCAAGATTGCATTCGAACTAATTCAGGTTTAAAGGTTCAAGGTCGAATCTAAGTCGGCCATTTAAGATTCTTGATTGGGATCGAATTGAATTTTGAAATTGATTGGATTGAAATTAAATTGAAAGTGGAGATTGAATTGAATTTGAATTGGATTGATTGAAATTGAATTGGATTTGAAATGAATTGGTTGGATTGAATTGAATGGATTTATTGAAATGGATTGAATTGATTTTGAAATGGGCCTAATGGAGTCATGAAACTTCAGCTTTGACCATAGTTGGGGCTAGGCTTATTGATGGTTAATACTTGAATAGAATCGAAAAAGTCACAGTACGCACACATGATTGAAACACAAATCGATTTATTCACTAAGGTCAGAATCTAAGAGAGCTATTAAGTTCGGCTTGGCTTAAGTCTGCATAGTGGACACGCCTAAGAGTAGAGCTGGGTCCAATTTCACCACTACTTTGTGATGTTGCGCCGAGATCCTTATATAAGAATCCAGTAACAGTGCATAGCGGAGGGAGAGAT
>SNQN01001524.1:80061-91208 GCA_008642245.1 Bassia scoparia | reverse complement strand
AGAGAGAGAGAGAGAGAGAAGAGGAGAAGCACGTAAAACAGAGAACACGAGAGGGAGAAGAAGAGGAACGTTGGTGTACTACTGCTCTTCTTGTCGTGCCCCTCTGCCACCACCACCAGGCCACCGCCGATCCTCCTCTATTCCCTTTCTCCTTCTTTGTTCTTTTCCTTTTCCCATATTCAATCCATGTTTAATTACTTTTGATTTTCAAGTATTTACAATCAAATTGTGTATTATTGTTTTGAGTTTAAATTCCAATGAATTRTTAGTATTATTAACTTGTTTTGATGAATTCAATTAAAGAAAATAATTTTTAGATTTATGGAATTGCAAAAAAATTAGGGTTTTTCACGTTTGGATTAATCTGTCCAGTTTTAGTATTCGATTTTTATTTATTTTTCTACATTTCAATAAATTACAAAACTTTGGTCTAGTAATGCTCATAGTAATATACAACTTTTGTAAAATTTTCAGAATTTTTAAAACATGTTTACTATTTTAAAAAAATTCATTTTTGAATCGACAGTTTTTAGGTTTCAGGTTTGGTTTTTGATTTTTCATTATTTTTCTGTTTGTCAATAATTTACAACATTTTTGTCGAATGATCTCTATGATATTTTACACTTTTTGTAAAATTTTCAGAATTTTCCAAGTAGATTTACGATTTTAATAAATTCGTTTTCGAATGGATTGTTTTTCGTAAATCTTATTCGGTTTTTTGATTTTTAGTTATTTTTCTGTTCATCTATAATTTACGAAAATTTGTGTGAATATTCTGTATACAATTATACACTCTGTATAAAAGGTTCATAAATTTTTGTATAGTTTAGTATTTTAATAAATTATTACATCAGATTGACAATTTTCGATTACAAAATATATTTTGTTATTAAAATTAATTAAAAATATTTGGCACGAAAATACAAGTTAATTATGATATTTTCAGAGTTATTAAACATATTCAAAGTGATTATAACCATTTAAAATTATGGCTTTTAAAGTTTTTAAAGAAATAAATGAATGGTTTATTGTATAAGCGTTGAAGTTAATCTTAAAAACATGTTTGAAGTTTATTTACCACTTACGACCCGTTTGCTTTTGGCAAGTAAATAGTTAGCAATGAGAATGAATAGATGTAAATAAGATGATTCCCGAGCAAATGCTTAGATTTTTCAATTTTAAAAAATTGAAATAAAGTAATACTTGAGTCAATAACAAAATCATTAATTAAAATTTGAAAATGATAAACGAATCAAATTATTTAATTTATTAAGTTTTAAAATAGCATTGAAAAAGTAATTGCACAATATGGTTAATAAATGACATCGATTAAATAAAAGTATCTAGAAAATTTTATAATAAAAATTGTTATGTACAAAAGTATAAGTTTGAGAGTGAAATTATAAAGGTTTTGGAGGGAAATGTGATTTAAGTGGGGATTGCTTTAGTATAAATATAGATATAGATAGATTTGTGAAGAAATATCATGTTCACTCCCATTGTAATACAATTTCATCCCAAGACTGGTTCAATTTTCTTTTAAATTTCCATTCTCACTCAATACCACTCTCCCAAGCAGTAATGAAATTCATAAGAAAATTGTTTCTTGGAGAGAAAAATAAGTTTCAGGTAAGTTTCTTTTCCTATGGAGATAATGTTATGAGTAACTTCATCCCCATATAATTTTAAGAGTTTTTTTCCTTTAAATACAATAAAATTCATTTCTCATTCCCCCCATTTAGTCCCAATAACCAAATGGGGCGTTGGGTAACATAAGAAGCTAAAGATATTACTCCATCCGTTTCAGTGTTTTTACTTTCCCTTTTTGGTGTTCCTTTATTCTTACATTTCCTTTTTCATACTTACTTTTTACCCATTAATTACTTTACCCTAAAAATAATAATATTACCCTTACTTATTACTCATCATTCTTGATTTCCACCCAAACTTATCTCATCCGCTCATTTAAATATAACAAAGATTTACTTTAATTTTATTGCACACATCTCAAACAAATTAAAGAATAATACGACTTCCAATTAATACTAACATAATTTATCCAAATACTAATTTCTCTTAATGATGTGCGATTTACAACGTAAAAAAACACAAATCGGACGGAGGAAATAATTTTGATAAAATCAAGCACTTTAAGATGTAACATGCTCAAACAAGATGAGAATAACAAGCCAATCAACACAGGTTACTTTTTAGGGCTTCCCCCGCCTAGGGCGTGACCTCAGCTTCAGTGTCATGGAATTGAGTCATGGAATCCGCATGTGAATGCGTTGGGTGTGTTGTCGAATTGGGGATCGCCCCGTGCCTATATAGTTTATCACGGACGCCCGAAACATTGGTGCCAACTAGTGGCCCACAAGTAGGTCCAGTAACCAAGTGTGTATTGGGACATGGTACGGATTTGAATCAGTAACCCATCTGCCCGCATGTACGGCCTCTACTCGGTCTCATGTGTTCCATATAAATCTAACAATTGAATTCAAAGAGCCTATTGAAATATCTGAAAGCGCACTAATTACTAGGTGGGTTGCATATGTACAATACCAGACTTCACTATGACAAGGCGATCATTTGATTGTTATCAATATTAACAAGTGCTTAGAAAACCGGTCGTCCATGATTATCTGACTTAATGTGATACGCAATGAATTCCGGTCTTGTTTAAGCAATATATACAAGTGTATAAATATAATAAAAAAACAAGACATGAAACAAAGGTTAGTGAGCATTATAAAAGTATTATTTCACTTTGTGTGTTCCTATCGTTCCACCTCTGTCACTGTCACATACACAAACCGTTAACAGCCAAAACCTAAAAGAGAACGTCCCTTAATCCGAATTGCTAATCAAGACAAAGAACAGTTAGTATTGAAATACGACTCATATTAATAATGAACTTGTGGACCCCAAATGAATGATAATAATAATAAGTGTATAGGATGAATCTCGACCATAATTTGAATATACCCTTGCAGAGTAGAACCCAATTTACCCTAGCGAACTAACCTTCAATGCGAATTCCACATTCTACACATTGAAGGTCCTCCGACGGACCTCACCTTCTCAACCTAAATTTATTGTGGGTTCACTGTTTCAATTGGAAAATCCCGTCCAATAAGAATTTTAACCGAGTGCCCTAAAATTAAAATGTCCCGGACAAAGAGAGAGTAATAGGTCAAAGGCCTGTGTAATTAGGTAGCGGGACGAGTAACCCTCATGGATTAACCCTTATTTGCTTGTTGAATTTTTTCGCCGTAACAGAATCGTTCGATGGGCGACTACGATCAAACTCCTAAGATTTGCCTGAACGAATAGTTTGTGTCGTCTCTATAGAGCTGTTGTATTTTGATTAAGTGATGAAGTAGGAGTTGAGTAACTATTGAGATATCCAAATCCATGGTATATCAGAAGCACCCAGAGAAGAAATAAACCTCAGGTTTCAAAAGTAGAGACACTTAGCTCTGTCTTGAAGAACCTTGGTCTTTTTCAGAACTGAGACGTATGCAACGGAACCGATTTGCGGTACTTTAATTACAGGTCTGACGGACTCAAATTGGCTTGCGACCTCTTGAAATCGATGTGCAATATTCAGGAGGAACCCGAAAGAGAAGCTTTCAGTAAAGTCCAATATCATATCTATATCTCTTTATCCACTTCATGCCAATATAACGGGTACAAATTTAGTAGGAGGCCACATTATATTTATTGAAAACCGCAATTGTCACGGAGGACCATCATCTTCGAATGTTAATGCCTGACCAAAGTAATCCCACGTGTTGTTGTTCAGTGAGTCCCTAAAATACTCCGAAACCAGCATTATCTTTTGTTGTACTGCCCTGCCTCTCTGAGATATTTTTGGTCCAGATTATTCTCAAATACCGGTCACGAATTATCTCTCGCCCTTTGAAGTGCGAACATCGGACCAAATGCCCGTGAACACCACTACACTTTCCAGAAAGAGTGTGTCGGATCGTGCCATCCAACTATATCTAAGCATACTGGGTCTCTACGCCTAATCTGTAGTGTTTTGTCGACGTTTATTTTCTTCTTTGTTTTTGTTCTTATTTGGCTGGGAACTCATAAAAAGTTTTCCTGCCGTTAAATTGTCATCCCTCTAGTGCTGAGCCCTCATTAAAAATAAATCACCTTTATATCTTTAGAACCCTCCATTAAATAAGTGATATAATGCGTAAAAACTCTAATGAAAACCACATGAAGTATCACCAAAAACACATCTTACCTTGGTGATGGCGTCGAAAAAGATCCTTTGCCGAAAAGATATGTCGCGGATGGAAAAGTACGGCCTCATTTCACGGAATGATGTATAATCCACGCTTTTCGGCCAAAAAAAACGTCCACCCCAATATACATCTACATTTGAAAATGAATCCTCTCGAGCAAATAGAAATTAATCTGAGAAAATTAAATAAAATGATGCAACAAGAAAGATATTTATTTGCATCTGTTCCTGTTTTCACCACATTTCTAGGACTTAGTGACGAATCCACTATTTAGTTCGACACCCGTTATCTACCCAAATAAATCCACCAGTGCCACGTATTTCCAATTTTTGAGTTCAAGCATTCTTTTCCTGAGTCACATACCTAACCAGACATGCGAGTTATCCGACGGTCTTTTCCCCTCGATTGTTGGGTATTGTTCATCACGGATTACTCATTTGGGAACCATTTATGTGTTCTACAGAAGCCCGGCCTACCCATTGCCTTTGCGCTTATCCTGACTTGAGCCTTAGTTGGAGAGTCTGGTTGTAGCAGTTCTCGCTAAGTATACGTGGAAGTCCGAGCCAAAGCTTATGCATCGCCATTCCGTTACGCGATTGGAGCCAACTCCCCTAGAGTGACTGATCCCCCGTACGTCCATACGTCCTGAGTTACTCTATCTATGGTCTTCCTCCTTGCCTTTGCTTCCTTGCCTTCTACCTTGCCTTCCTTGCCCTTGCCTTGCCTAGTACCTGCTCCCCTAAGTCCCAAATGTGGGTTAGTTTTACCCTGTTAGCCCGTGCACTAGGCTTGGCTTGTGCCCCCGTGTCTGGATCCTTGAGTCTGCCTATCGACATCATTCTCTGTTGGCGACTGGACATATGCGACGCTACGTCCGCACTTTCGCTGATCGTACCTTCGCTGTGCCATTGCACCACCCATAGCACTTTTGGCCTTATTGACCTTTATAGCACCTTGAGGCACTAGTCTCTGGCGCTTGCCTGTGGCCACCCCATTTAAGCACTCTTTGACTTTGGTCTTAGAGACCACTCAGGTGGCTTTGGCTTGCCTTGCCTTGCCTTTCCTTTTTATTTGCTACGCGACATTAACACTGTTGTGCCCTATGCTCGTCCATATGTTCAATTCGCTTTGACACCTGGTGCTGTACTTTGAGCATTTGATGCCTGATGCCTGCTCTCACCGATGTGCCTGTGCTTAGAGGGTCCACACTTGCTCTGATCATTGCCTTCAGCAACTTTAAAGAGTTCCTTGTTCGTCCATTGGTTCGTGGTCTAGGGGACAACACATTGACATTCGATAAGAGCCTTTGAATTTTGAAAAGTGCCTCACGGTTATGCTCTGCTCCTTGATGTCGTTCGGTTGGCACCTGTATACACTCTGATTTGGCGACTGCGAACACGCCCCTTTGCTCTGAATGTTTGAGGCAACCAGTTGCCTGTCTGTCTAGGTGCCCATTCTATCCGTAGGACCTATTATTTGGTGAAAGAGGCCCCTGTGGGCACCTGGACATCTTTGACCAGGGTTCTCAGCTCTTACCTTCTTGTTTCGTGAACGCTATGAACTTGATTGAGCTCCTTTGTGCCAATCTCTCAGCACGTGCCTTGTGTGGGCGACGGTTCTTTCCTTAGCGCTTTTTCATCTCGTCACGTTCTATTGACTTGTTGTTTGGCAGTGAGAGTGCTGGTCTGACGTTTTTAGCCATGGCCGTTGGTGCCTACTGCACTCTCCGTGTCTCTTCTTGTGTAAGCTATGGGTCAGAAGCAGTCATGCCTTTCCTTTCGAGCGGCGTGTCTCCTTGTTGGTCGTGTCTGGTTGGCCATCATACCTATGGACTTTGTAGCGAGAGTCATCTCACCATTGAAAAGGCCTTGCTCTGTAGTCTTGGTTCGCAAACCCTTTGCCTCTGAGAGTGCAGCTCCTCTCTCTGTGTACACTTTTGAGGAGTCTTTTAGGTCTGGTTCTAGACATGATTTGAGGTCATTGGAATTTGAAAGGTGTTTGTAGAAAACAAGTGCTGCTTGGACAACCTTGTGCGACTCTTATGAGTAGCCTCAACAAGCTGTGAATTTGGCGCACGAACTATGCTTTGACATCGACGTGGACTCTGACTGTGCTTAACTTGAACTTTGACATCACTTGATCTAACATTGCGAGCTAGTACTTTGATTGGAAAAGTGCAGGTCCATAGATTTTCATGATTTTCATCGATTAGCAATAGACTTAACACGCAACAGAGGGCACTTAGGAGACAAGAAGCCCCCAACTGGAAATTGTAAGGCCATGATTGGCGACGAGCCCCCCAGCAGCTTTGAACAATGTAGTTTACGGCTTAGAGTCAACATAGGAAGGGGACAGATTGTATGGATGAGTTCCCCAACAAGATGTAGTAACCCAAAGGTCAGGTGGTTTACTTCTTTGGATTTGAGTCAAGAGTCCTGAAGGTGACCAAGAATGGGCTATGGTTCGAGAAATGAAAAGGTCCAAATTGTGGCTAGGGTCAATGATGTCGCTAGACTGGGTTGGCTAATGATGTAGGTTCAAGTATGGTCTAGTGTCAGTTCTAATTGGCAACATGTATCAAATTCTTAGCAAGCAAAGCACTCAAAGGCCTCAACGATTTAATGTTAATGCGGTCGAAACCTCAGAAGAGGCTTCCTAGTATCCTGACGGAATCAGACCACCGTGTTTCTGATGATGATTTGGACCCAATGCCCCTTATGTGAGAGGCTTTTTGGTTTGTAATTGGGCTGTGGTTTGAGGTTGAAAAAAAGCTCGATGATGATGAAAAGTGAACCCCGGTGCGCAGTGTGCTTTTTGGACTCCTTGCCTATTGATCCTGGGCTTTGAGCTTTGATTGCATTTGATGATTTTGTATAACTGCCATTGAATGATTGCTTTAGTTGTGTTTCTGTCCTGTGTCATTCGTTTGTCCCTTTTCTTCTGTTTCCCTTTCTCCATTCCGTTGTCCACCTTGTTTTTGTGCTGGACTGCACGTTTCTTCTGGTTAAATGGTTAGGTTAGATCGTGGTGATGAAACCGAACTAACACCTGGTGCTAGCCTTAGTAATGTGGGACGATGGTTTGTGCGCGTCCCGTCCCTACAACCAGTACGCTTGCAAGATTTTGATTTTTATGTGACAAGGAATGGAATTGTATGTAGGTATTTGCTATCTGCATATTGGCATCTGAAAGAAGGTGCCCTTCCTTGCACCGTGCGCGTGCCTATGTGTGTTGCAACATTCCTAATAGCTCTTTAATGCTCTTTCATTCCACAGATGAACCATTTTGCCGGTGCACGCAATGCAGTGTGTGCATACCTGTGGCGCTAAATTAGAACATCTCCACATCATTCTCTATAGTTAAGTACCGAGCAACGTTGCCAGCTTTTTGTCTACATTTCAACCTCAAATGTGAACCTTGTGATACGGAAAGTGACCCACGTTCGTCCTTTTTTGTCAACTCACTAGCGAGTATGCCCTTATGATCTCGATGAGAGACAGCACCATGCGCTTAATTTGAATGATCTCTCAACCATGTAGCTATCTATCGTTTGGTGTAGCGGAGCTCTACATGACTTCGTCAATCTTTCGCATCGAAACCGTGCCTTGCACGACATTATTCCGCACCGGGGTGACTCATGAGGTTGATTTCGGGGCACGTTTATGTCGTCGTTTGACTGTTGTTCTCTCAGCCTTGGCTGACAACTGTGTGGGTCGGGCAACGTTGCTACTTGGCAGCATTTAGACCACTTTTCTTGTTGTTTGCCTTTGTGGATGATGGGTGGGTCAAAGAATGGGCTCTCTCTTGATTGCGATATACCCACCGAATGCCTGTGTGGCACCGTGCTTCCAGTGCGACTCTATCTGCAGTAGCCTTGCTTTTTGGCCCGTCGTGGCTACGTTGCACTATGACCTCACTGTGCCTTATCACCGAATAAGATTGCTGAGGTCGAACCTGATGACAACATAAGCTCTTCACCGTAGCCTTGTTGTAGGGCACGAATCTTCGCGACACCTGCTTTTTTGGAAACACATACAGCGATATGCCTATATGTAGTGTGGGTCACCAGTGTTATTTTTAGCAACTCTGGATGCCTGCGCTACCACCGTTGATAGCCCGGCGCCTTCCGTAGTGGGCACCGGAATGCCTCCTTGAATCTCCTACTTTTCACGTGCTTTGTGCCGTGTGGTGACCTGGTTAGCAAGATTTCCTCAACACGAACGCCAATAATAGAAGCCCTGTTATGGGTACTACCAACGTTAGTCTAACTAACCTCTTAATACGATGCCCAACTTGGAAACTCGAGCGTAGATGGCCTTGCACTCGGAAGATGCGAAAGATTGTGAGCACTATGGCCTTGATCTGCAATGATCTCACCGTAAGACACTTTAGGTGTGGGTGAAGTCACTTCTATACCTTGCCTGCTTACCTATACAATGCTCTTTGTGAGCACTCTCGTAATGCCGTCTGACACATCCCACCAGTAGTTCTCTAATGTCGGATAGGGGCCTCTGGCAGTTGGACACTTGAACCCACTTTATAGCCTTGTTAATGTCAGGGCTTAATTCAGTTTGATATTGCCTTGCGCACTCATTGAACTTTGTAGACACCCTATATCTAATTATAGTAGTGTGTCCTTGCAACTAGTGCGCTAATCGTATCGAACTTTTCCTTGAACCTCCTGCTTAATGTTTCAGTGCACAAATAGGCCTTGCAATTGCACATATTGGTCTGAATTGCCCACAATGTACCCAGATTTAGAGCAAATGTGCATCACACATTGGTTTACTTGATAGCCGTGCCTTTTCACAATCCTGAATTTAAGTTAGTCAGATATAATTTTAGTGGATTGTTGTTGGGGGAAGAGGACGCCCGAAAAATTCTGGACTTGAATGGGCAGACGACCATAAAGGACTACATAGCGTGAATCCAATAAATAACTCCTTAAGATGGTCTCTTCGGATACATAATAAGGGCGGCTGACTTAGTGGTGAGCAGCTATAAGGCGACAACTTCTGTCTGCGCACTTACCATGACAATTGAAGAATCACAACCCCGTCCGCGTATTAACGACAGGCCTCCTAGTTGAACATACACCACAGATATCAGCACCACCGATGTCTTCTATTAGGCCTGGAATTGATACTTCATCGATACATGGACAAGGGTCACCCTATTTAGCACGGCCGCGCCATTGTCACCGTGGCATTTGAAAACTTTAGCCTCTGAACTAGACACGGCCACATTGGGGCCAAGTCGTACCGTACCCTTGAAGCAGATAGAAAGATACGTGAGCTACTTCCACCGGCCAACCACACATTAGGTCTGATGTTATGGCGAAGGATGATCCGGGCGCAAATTACCACGCATACGCTTCTTTCAGTTAGAGCCACCCCTGAGCTTATCTGAACCTGCCTAGAGGCTTTCAAAGTCATAAACATCAGCAGAACGGTATGCTTCCATGCGCGGGCCAATTCTAGAGACGCTTTTCATACACGTCTGCGTGCCCATCTAATGACTCCAACTTGTGCGACATTAACCACTAATAATCATAACAGGTTCTTACTTAATCCCGCTCACTAGCGCCTTGACTTAAATTTGCGTCATTCGCGACGGATCACTTCTCGTAGACATAGAAGCTAGTCCGTACACCTTCACAGACCAACCGCTCGACAGCACGCGTCCTAATAAACCCAGCTCACAGTTACCCTCTATTCAAGTATAGCCGGTGGACGGTAGATCACCACCAACAACGTTATTAGACCATTCCTGCTTCAATATTAAGGTGTGCAAATGAATATCAACTACATAAACGGACTTTCAAGTCTGTCCACTCACCCAAATGGATTATGCAGCCACAGCTGAAGTCGCCATAAAAACTAGTAGGGCTTCGCCCCGCGCCTAAAAAAAAATATTCGGGGCGTACCTCAGCCAATTCAAGTGTCATGGAATTAGCCATGCCCGCAGTGCTGAACAGTTCTGGAAGAATGTAGGTATCGTCCCAGAATTGTTTAACCCAAATAGTTCGAGCTATTCGCCACCGTCGCCTCTCTAATAAGCTGTGTATTCTCACGGTCCGCACCGAACCGATTAGGGGCACACATCAATGCCCACAGCAAGTTCCGGCCAGCTATATCCAAAGTTGGGTATGGATAGGGACTCATGGTATCAGACCTTGACATCAAAATAACCCATTTATCCGCCTACCCATCCGCATGTAGCTGGCCTCTACTCATTTATCGGTACTTCATTGATACATTCCAGTAAAATCATCATGACAATTGAATTCAAGTATGAAGAAACCTTATTGATATTAGTTTACAAAGCTGCCAAAAGCACCGCGCCACTAATATAAAGATGTGACTAAGGGGTGCATTGTACAGTACCGCCCACAACATCCTTCTACAATGGGACAACCGGCATCATTGATTGTTAGTCAATATTAACAAGGTGCTTAGAAAACCGGGGTCTCCATATTATCTGACCTTTTAATGTGATACGCAACTTGCCCGAACATTTTCCCGAAATGTTCCCGAGTACTTGCCTGTCGCTACATACCTTTAGTGAGCTCAAATTAATGAATAAACATAACAAGATCGTTCCAATATACCAATTTATATACCCTTAAACAAGACCATCGCAACAGAAAAGGTATATAGTGAGCAATGATAAAATAAATTATGGTCGATTTGTTGTCCCTTTGTCTCACATTGTTGTCACTGCAAATTACACACAAAATCTCTGTGTACAAGGCCCAAATAAAAAAGAACCACTATAAGCTAACTCCTAACCTTTGCCCGGAACTGACATATCTGGCATTAAATCCTATAACCCATTCACAACAATTATCTCATTTTCCTGTATTCTCTCATCCTTAAAACCCTCAGG
>SNQN01001524.1:36709-72216 GCA_008642245.1 Bassia scoparia | reverse complement strand
TACAAAACAATGATACTATGCAATGAGACCCATCGGTGGTCACGTGACAAGCTCACTATTTGACACATCTTGTTCCACGTGTCACCTCACCATCGCACGATAATGCTCAGCGCTATTATTGTTCTTTAAAAACTTTAATTAATTTAATACATTAAAAATCAAACTACGGTAATAATAATTAATAATAGATAATAAATATAGTATATAATTGGATAGACTCTGCTAATAAGTTACTCTCGTTGCTCCACTCAAGTGATAGATTCATACATTTATCGATTTTTTTATAAAATATTATAGGTAAAGGCCTCTGAATCAATTACTATGAGATCGTATGACTGACCATTTTTATTAAAATATTGAAAAAAAATCATGAAAACTATGACCAAAACTACGGTAGACAACAAAATAAAAAATTAACTTACTAACTTTAGATCTGTTACGATTATACTATACATATGTTTTTTGTAAAAATTATACAAAATGCCTAGAATCTGTACAAAATAGGAGACAGAATTTATATTAGATAAGCCCTGTTGATTCTATTACTGTATATAATACGATATATACTTATTTTAAAATTACAAAAAAGCCAGAAACTACAAAAATAGCGAGACAATTAAATTAATTAGACTCTGAATACGTATACATCTATACATTATTTTTTAATATAATCTAGAAACTACCATTTCCGTAGATTTATAAGTAATTAAATAATTAGATAAAACTCCTTGAAACAATTCACCTAACCCAAAACGATCGACGCCTTTCTTTATACTCGTATTTTCTATATAAATATAAAACAACAAACATTGTTGCCCTCATCAATTTGCGTGTTTATCGTCGCCCTACTAGAAATATAATGATAATTGCCCCTCCTAAGAATCGATTTCCGACCACTAAAATATGGTTAGATAATTGATTTCATGTAGATCGCATTAAAAAATAATCTTAAATTTATACATTAAAATTAAATTGAAAAAACCTAAAAGGTAGAGATACCATATAATTGTGCTGCATACGTCATATACATAAAATTTAACTAAAATAAAATACTAAATTAAAAAATACAAAATAAACTCTTAAAAATCGAATTTTATGTACTCCAACAAATATACCTTACTTAATATTTTTTTATAGTCAATTTATATACTCCGTAAAACTATATAACACGTCACCCACATGTTTTACTTTCAATTTGCGTGTTTTTCAGTAGGTATGTTATATTGTTATGATATTTTTTAATTTTAAAAGATTTTTTATTATATCTTAGCTATAAATTTGAAATCCCGTGCCATCGGCACGGGGTGATAGATAGTATAAACAATAATAGATTCCATCCAAATCAAAGGCATATACTCAAAAAATATTAAAGGAAAATTTCTTATTTTGCAAAGTATAAATGCATGAAAATTCTCTCCTGTCTGGTGCGGTAATGCTTATCTGCTATGGTTACGTTTATGTCTGCCTGGTTTAGATTCTATACACTGCCTGACGGAAAAGGGGGGGGGCTTAGAACATCCACAGTAGGATGAAGTCAATCACGGGGCTATTATGCATTATGTTTTTAGTTGCAGAGGGCATTTCGCTTTTCCCTTTCGATGGGTCCACCAGTTTAAGGCTAGCTTCTTTAGCATTCTAGTGTTGAGCGGCTCAATTCACTTTTCGTGTGCCTTTTGAGCTCTTTGAGCTTATTGTAACGCCTCGGACCTAGTTTTGGTGATTGGCAATTGGGCGCTTGCACCTTACCTTTGCATATGGAGGTTTGGGGTTTTTCTGCGGGTGATGTAGACTATTGCTTGTCCGAGTGTATGTAGTCCTAGTTAACAGGCTACGCTTCTTTCATTTTGGTGTTGTGGGTCTTGTTCGACATTTGATGGTGCAGTTGCTCTCCTAATAGACTGCTGGAGACTGACTTCCGAGTAACCCTCATGAGAACGCTACCTAAACTCATGAGAAATTGCAGTCATGGCAGTTTGTCGTAATCCACAAAGGATATTTGCTTAGGCCAAAATTACATCTCCATGTCTACGTCAAATTGCCTTGTGGAGAGTCCCAATAGGTGATCACACCCCTCTATTGGCTCGCCAATCCCGATCTGGCTTGGGTTATACTATGACTGTAGAAATTCGTTCGGTCCTTGCCTATGATTATCGTAATCCAGATTGCCTCGAGATTCACGGCTCAACATGTAAAGTCATCAAACCACACCAGAACACTCTCTCAACACACCATATCTTTGGGTTAAAGTCTTTATATGCTTTTACTTTTGAGAAGATAATCCAAGAATATTCCCTCATCACTTCCTAGGGTCAAATTTATTAAAGCGTCTTTCCCATTGTTATGACATAACATTTGCTCCAAAGATACGAAAGTAGGCCATATGCGGTTTTCTGCCCTTTAGGATTCGATAGGGATCTCCCTCTTTAGCCTTGGCCTAATGAGTCCTCATTTAGTATATAGCCAAGCTAGTTTCAACAAGCTTCACCCAGAAACTCTTAGGGAGACCACTTTCAATAAGCAATTGTTCTGGCCTCCCTCAAGAGTTCATTCTTCTTTCAATACCACCATTCTGTTGTGGTGTTCTGCGGGGACTGAGAATGCTGACTAATTACCATGTTCCCTTTCATGCAGAGTAATCAATGAATGTCAGCATTGTTAATCTTTGTATAGTACCATGATCTGACCTTACGACCAGTTGTGGGAAAGCTGGTTCTCCACCTGTTTTTACCAGAGTCACCCAATTCATCAAAGTCTTCACTTTGAGTGAAGCATTATCACCAGGTGTACCTGGAAAAGTCATCAAACAATAACACATACAATCTATGACCCTTTGATTGAACTCTCATGGACCGCACAAAGTCATATGTAAAAGTTCGAGGGCCTGCTGGTACTCAAATTAGTTTTAGCTACAAGAGATTGACCTGTTTCCCCTTAACCACATTCTGAACAAACTTGTCCCTCCTACTTGATGTAGAAGTACCTATCACCAGTCTGAGAACTTTAATTTATTCAGACGTGAAAGACTCGCATGTCCATCTCTTATGCCAAAATCCATTGATTGTGTCTGAAACAGCTTTCAAACAGAAGACTATTTTGAGAATTTTATCAAGAATGTAATTAAACTCATGTTCCTGGTGCCCTCACATATTAAGTTCACCTGTTTGTAGTCAACTATCTTGTGACAAAGTTGCTTGAAACTCAAACTCTATTTCCTTTGCACACAGTTGTGAAATCTCAAAAGATTAGTGCAAGCCTTCAACATAATATTACATCATCAAATTGCATTGGAAAGTGTTTACCTACCTTACCTCTAAACCAGTGATGGTTCCTGCTGTTATCTCCAATGTAAACACTTCCTCCATTTAAAGGCACTAGTGAGAGAAATTCGCTTTATCTCCGGACAGTGACAATAATGTTTTAGTACATAGTTATAGATTCCTTCCTTTTTTAATAGATTTTCTAGTTTAAATTTGCCCCATATTTCATTCATTCTCATTTTCAATCATATTTTATTTAATTTATTGTTTTATAATATATAAACTATTTTTTTGACGGGGTATACATTTTTTAAAAAAATTATCAATATTGTTTTATAAACTAAGGGCTTGTTTACATTATTAGCTTATTTTCAGTCCAGTTCAGTTCTTAACTCAATTTCTCTCTCTCTCATAAAATATTCAATTCAGTTCAGTTCAGTTTAGCACCATTCAGTTTAGTTCAGCTCCATTCAGTTCATTTCAGTTCAGTTCAGTTCAGTTCATTTTAGTTAAGGTAAACGGACCCTAACTTCATTGTTTTTATAGTTCTCATCTTATTTATACTCCGTACAATGTCATATAATAACAATATTGTTTTATAATCTATCACCACTATTTTACGTAGTTTATAACCGATGTTTTATAGACAAACAATAAGGGTCAATAACCATTGTTTTTTTTTTTTGAAAAAGACGACCAATATCGTTTTATAAATTAAAAGTATTGTTCCGCGGATTGTCAAAATTGTTTATAACTTTTACGAGTGGATTGTCAATATTGTTTTATAGTCTACTCTCAATTGTTTTATATATTCTTAATTTTGTATTATTAAATAACATTCAACACTATTCTATTTAGTATGTATATAAAATTCACAAATTTAAAAAATATTCAATCAAACTAAAAATTGCAAATTATTTTGATAAAGAAAAATAAGCCTAATAATATGCTCAAGAAATATTTTAGGTAAAAATTTAAAATCAAATCTTGTATCAACTTTGTTGTTTTATAGTATTGTATGTCATGTATTATAATGTGGTAGGTTGTACAAAAAAATTGCCATACAATCTGTTGTATGATGGACTTATTGGGGTGTTAAGTCATTTATATGCATGCATGTCTGTCATTAGGTAAACCAAAAGTCGCCCACCGACAATAGGTGGGTAGCAATTCCTATATTTAAGAACATGTAAACCAAAAGTCAGCTTACAAGTGGCACCCGAAATTTGAATGACATTTTTTATGGTGGAAAGAATCACTAAAGAGTTGGCAATATATAATATTCGTATTTTGCAGGGTTGTTTCACTAGTCCTTGTTCTATCGAGCTACTTGAAGGAGGATTTTTTTTTTTGGCAATTAAAAGTTGTTATTCATCACCAAAGAAAATGATTACAAGGGAAACCAAGGGAGTAAAGCTACTTCCAAGGAACCCTGCAACAAGCGCAACAAAGTMTAAAAAATCCAACAAAAACCAAAATACAACCAAACAAACTATAACAAATCAAGTCAAATAAGGACTAAGGGACAATCCTCCAAAGGTGTATCTTCATTAATGCCCATCAAAGTCAAGAGAGAACTTGGCTGAGCAATAGTAGGCGCCCTTGGAGCCTTTTCTGGAGCCTTTGAGCATTTATCCACGGTGATCCACTCTCCTTCCTTTGCCTTGGGCGACCGCGGTCGTTGAATCGAAGTAGTCATCTTGGTAGCAGTTGCACAAGCATGAGGAGATCTAGTAGGTATAGCACTAGGAGCTACACTTGTTGAAGCACCCTTGCCTTGTTGTGAAGGAGTATGCTTTGGCACCCGTTGAGGTGCTTGTGAGGTTGAGCTTTTCTTAGGTGCTTCGGGTTTCTTAGCCTCTTTCTTAGGCTCAGGACACTTTTGTCCTAAGACATGACACTTGTTACAGAACAGTGGAGCCCATTCGAATACCACTTTTTGTTCGAAGGCACGCAACACCATCCAAACTTGCAATGTTGACACTCTTAACCAAGGGTTTAGTAGCATCAACCTCAACCATGACACGAGCAAAGGAGATCAATAATTTAATTGCTTTGAAGTACATTCATCGGCACAAACTGGTTTTCCCACAATGCTCCCAATAGGGCTCAAAGAACCGGAAGTCCAAGAGTTAAGAGGCAAATTAGGGAGCCTAATCCAAAGAGGTAGAGTCGATAAGATCTCATTGTGAAAGTTGAAGGACGAGGACCAAGGCTTTGCAAAAATCAGCCTATTGTTGAGGACGTACGACCCTCCTTGCAATACACTTTCGTTGTCCTCCACTCTTTCACTCGTTTGAAGGAGGATATTGTTGCTATCCTCCAATCCACTCTTTCACTCGTTTTGATTCCGGACATGTCTATTGCGAAGGTAATCGTTCTGCTGACTATTTGATTTCTCTTTGGCACTTTAATTTGTTCATACTCATCAACACAATAACTGTCTATGTAAATTTTAAGATCTATGTAAATAAAAAGATCGTCTATGTAAATTTAAAAGTGTAGACACCTAAATGTGTCTCCCCAAATGAGTAATCCGTGATGAAACATACCGCGTCTCGCGATTGTTTTGACTCAGAAAAGATGCTTTGAACTCACAAAAGTTGGAAATACGTGAGGTCNTAATCAAAGCTTCGACATATGTTTCAACGACAACGTTCACACACAATCAGTTGCAAATACACATTGAAGGCTGATACAGTACCTGCCTGCTGATTAGGTGATCACTACATCTGAAAATGCATCCATCTCTATTTAACTGTGAAAACACTCACTGTGTCCTAATCACCTACAACACAACAACAAAAACTATCGTCAAGCTTAGCTACCTCTGTGGTTTGCATGAACTGCCGAATTGCTGCCTGCAAAACAGGTATAGTTAGACTGAAAATATAACATACATTATGAAAGACTCATCTGCAATATTTATTACTGTACTAATCATTACAATATTTTATTACAAACAATTTCGCAAAAATAAAYAAGTGAATACATCRATCCAACAGTACAAAAGATGCAACAAAATTCTTGCATATTCCTTGAAATTAGTTTATAAGAGTGAATGGAACTAACATAACCGATTCAACAAATTCCCTGACAATTTGCACGCAGTATCGCGATGAAAAAGACCATATGAACACACAGGCGAGCAGCATTTACATCCCATAAGATCTGCCTATGAAAGATTAAATAAAAAAAGATCTATACACATGGTCTCTTTACAAATTTACACACGTATCTAGTTATAATCAGTGGTTAGTGCGAGATCACTSCCTGTACATTCTTCTACGTATGAACCGACAAGACTTTTGCTGAGCATGAGCAGTTGAATAAGGTCACAACTTTCTTTTTCCAGCAAAGTCTGAGCTTTTTATCCATAAAGGCTTCACCAAGAATTCATGCCAACATTTTTTGTGTGAAAAGCTTTGAAACATTCCTCATATGTGAAAACATTTAATCCAAAACCTTGTTATCTACTAATCTCATCCCGAATCTTCTTAAATGAGTAGATACAATGAAAACATACTCAAGAACCTTTTCGATTAAACTCTGGTTGGTCTATTCGAGCAGACCTCCAGGAGAGTGAATAGCTGGATTTCAGTAAAATTCCCAATGACGATGAGCATGCTGCTCGAACTACTGCATCAGTAGAAAGACTCATTTTATTCACTAGCATGCCAAATACCTGCACAAATTAATTACATTAGCATACTATCTTAATAATGCAGAAAATTTTTACGTGAAAAAATTTGGAAAAAAAATCTGATGCAATAAAAAAGAATTGTAAATTAATTACACCCAAATGATAAGGTGTATTATTGAAGGATCAGTGTGATACTGTGATCTAATCACTTAAAACCCACTATTACTAAAGGAGAAGGGGGAGGCTCTCCCAAAGCTATTTGTTAATCGCTACTTCTCTAGATGGTCTCTATTCTTTCATTATATCATATGGTTCTTGCCCATTCTCCACTAGATATAGGTTTTATGCAATCTGTTGCATCTACAGTCCAGCGAACTAGATGTGTGGATGACATCTTCTAGACATAGAAAGCAATATTGGCTAGGTAATTTTTCGAGATCAATTTTTATTCACCCTCAGAAATCAGAATACGTCATTGCGACAAACTTGATAGTCAGATTATTGATCAGAAATCCTAGAACTGCAATAAAAGCATCAAGATAACAAAAGTTATTTAACTTAGTTCGGAAGATAACCTGTGAGTAGTAAAGAGCCAAGATGCGTTGATCATCTGTCTGTGAGAGCAAACTACTGCAGAAGTACATAGCATTCGCCTGAATTATTGGCCAAGGAGCATCAAATGCCTGCATGAAGAAAACATTAACATCACATCTCATGCTCCATTTTTTTCATTTTTATTGATAAGTACTTCTCATGTTCTTAATCAGATGCTCAAAACAAGCTAAGCAGGATATCGATTAGAAGATTAGTTGCAATGATGAATCAGCAATGGCCTACTTGGCAAATCAATTAAAGTATCTACTGAAGATGCATTGTGCTACATCCGAAAGATGARCAGTCCATCTCTCATCTTTCTCTTTCTCAGTCGTATGACTTGTATCCGATACTCAACAGCCAACACTTGGCCATGGGTATGATACTTGGACAATTAAAACTTCATTTGAACCAAAATTATACAAAACTTTTATACTTTGGTCATGTCTCGGACATGTACCCAACTGCTTGCCTAGTCCATGTAACACACATAGATACATGTATAGTGTAATTTTAGTACACAAAACTAAAGAAACCACAAATGTGAAACAAACAAAAATAAGTCTTGTATGAGTCATATTGGTACATAAATAGCATAGCCCAAAGTTAGTTTGAGATAATACGAAGCAAGATTCTACCTGGATAGCTGAAGCCATGTAGGTTCCTATCCTAGAACCCATATRTTGAGAAAAGAGCTTCGTCAAGTCCCTGATAAAATCTTCATAGTCACTTCTGAAAAACAGATGATGTGAATAAAAATAAAGCTAGAGAATCAATCTACAACCATAGCTTTTAGAAACAGCATACCGATGATTGGAGTGGAAATTATGGGTAGTGAAAAGTGTTGATATTTCTTGCACATCCATGAAAGATGAAATTTGCTTGAGTGTTTTCTGCCAAAATGAACAAACAGGTGTTCTCATTTTAACAAGTAATGTTGGGAAAGTATATAGCACACACAGAAATCCATAACYTCTGCACAGAAAAAAGTTGGAGAGAGGGGTGAGGAGGGGTGTAGAGATAAGGGAAGGGCAATTATTATTACCCTACAAGATTCACGGATGCTGACATCATCATCATGAAGATGTAGAACTAGTCTTGGTAGMACAGCATTCACCTTAAAACAATGAGCAACATCAGATTTCTCTACAGTGTAGTTATGTTATCTAAATAGCTCCAGTAAAAAAGCAAGAAGTAAAATGTAACCAGCTGTGGGCCATTTAGAGGAAAAAAACCTGCTCTAAGAAGGCGTCACGCTGTGAACCAGCTGCAAAGTTGCTTAGTGCTCCAAAAGCTACTATAGACATAGCTCTGATCTTTGTATTCATACATACCTGCTTCAAAATAATGTAGCTGAGTAGTGCACAAGAGATTCTGGGATAAAAGGAAATTCTAAAGTGGTGGATAATACAGATCAGGGGGGATAAATCAGTATTCTTCTACACACASACACATATACTACATAGCMATTCAATCTTAGACATGCAGTATTTCCCCACGAAAGATTTGAATTTTTAATCTCTCTCCACATTTCCTTTCTCTCTCTTTTCTCATTTGTTATCTCTTTATTAACTGAAGATGCATARTGCTACATCCAAAAGTGGTGAGTTAGGGGAAGCAGATAACAGTCTATCATCTCCCTATAATAATAATAATCAAATGAAACGCAAATAAAAATACCAAGTGATATAAGTATACAAACCCTCCATTTTCAAAAGAGTGAAACAATTGCTTTCATGAAATCACACTTTTCTTACACATATAGACAACTATTACCTGATGGAATCTTATTAGATTTGTTTCAAAATACCAACTGTTAACAACGTATTTTTCTAAGGAAACTTTGAATAATGTACACTAGTATGCGGGAAAAAAAAAAAAAAAAGAAACAGAAAAAGATATCAAGTGAAAGTTAATCCTCTGGGATCTCTTTTGAATTCCAAGAATTCCATGCTTATTTTGAGGAGGCTACAAACATGATACCATAAAAGTGTATTAGGATGCTAAATACTTCAATGTGGACCACATTTTGTTATAATACTTCCCCCRTATCAAATTAAACGCAACAAACCAAATTTCAYGCTTTTCGAGGTTGAGATTTAACAATGTAAATGAGTGAATTAATCAAAATAATTTTAACAAAATAAAGTTATAATCTCATGCTTTATTGTGTTAAAATTATTTAGACTAATTTGCTTGTTTACATTGTTAAATCTCAACATCGAAATGCGTGAAATTTAGTTTGTTGCGTTTAATTTGATACGGAGGAAGTATATATACTTTCAAATCATGGTTTTGTTATGCGATTAACAGTTAGAATGTTTGTTTAAAGTTCTAAAATTTAAAGCTAATTTCAACAAAAGACATGCAATTGTATAAAATATAGTCTTCGAAAATCAGCAAATGAGGAAAAATTGGAAACACAAATTAGATGTCACTTTATTTTTATTTTTTTAAAAAAAAAAAATATGCCCGAAAAAACAGATTTTTGTTCCATCTTAGCTTTTGGATATTTCTTGAGAAAAACTTTTTTTATAATAGTTTTTTTAGAAAATTAAATTTATTGAGAAATACTCTGTGAGCATCTTCAAAAGGTAGGGGTCACCGAGATGCGGATGTTGAGATGGATGTGTGGAAATGCTCAACGAGATAGAATCAAAAATGGAGTTATCCGTGGGAAAGTTGGTGTTGCAGGTATTGCAAGCAAGATAAGGGAAAACCGTTTGCGTTGGTTTGGGCATGTAAGACGGAGACCTCAAAAGGCACCAGTGGGAAGAGTGGAAAAGTGGGATCAGTGAGATTTTAAACGAGGTAGAGGAAGGCCRAAAATAACTTAGTTGGTAGGAGTTAAAAAGGATCTAAAACAGTTGGATTTACAAGCGGATGAGGCTCTCGATCGTAGGGAGTGGAGGAGGAAAATTTATGTGGATGACTTCCCGGAATAATCACTTTTGGTTCATGTTAGCCGACCCCACTTATGGGAATAAGGCWCTAATTGATTGATTGAACTTATTGAAAAATATTCCCTCTGATGCAAATTAAATGCTACATTTGCTTTTTGACACTATTCACCTTATGTAGTTTGACCGTATTTATTTTTATATACACAACTAAAAACATAGTCATGTGGGATCTAGGTTGCACTGGTACGRGGACGGGGACGGGAAACGACAATTCTAAAAATTCCCGGGTACGGGGACGGCTTTGGGGACGTAGAAATTTTAAATATATATTTTTAAAAAAAATAAACAAAAATTAGGAAAAAAAAAACCATGACTCATTATCACTAAAATACATTTTTTAAAAAAAAAATCATTTAATAAAAATTACTTATACTCCATATACTTAACTAATTTAAGTAACTAGAAAAAAATACTGACCAGTTTATTAAGAAAATAGCACATCAAAATATTTAAATACTTTCACCCTTCAAAAAAAATAAATAAATAAATAAGCAAGCAAACAATATACAAATACCTTAACCGCCTAACATAGAAAAAGCCACATTGTGACTTATGAGTCCGAAGTCCCAACCATTTTTGAAAATACAACATGGAGTTTATTTAAAGGGTAAAAAAAAACAAAAGAAAGAATATATGGTGAGAGAACGACAAAGAGTTGAAGATCTGAAGAGTYGAACGACAACATGCACTGCCTACTGAGTCACTGCTTGTTTGAGTCATCACCACGCCTTTGAGTCGCCTTCGCCTGAGTCACCGTCGCTACCCAATTTCCCGGTTGAATTGGTCGCTGCCGAGTAGAAACACGGAGACAGATAGATCTTGAATTAGGGATATTTAAGGGTATGTTATAACTTATTATATTTTCCTTTTTTTTTAAAAAAAAATAAATTGCTTAATTTGTCTTTGGGGACGCGAGTGAAGCTCAACGCCGTCCCCGGAAACGTCCCTAGAAGTCGACGGCGTCCCCAACAGTCAACGGCGTCTCGGGGCCGTCCCCAAGCYGTCCCCGCCGCGTCCCCGTCCCCRTTTTGTCCCCGGTACGRGAGACGCCRGTCATGAGGCGTCCCCGTGCAACATAGTGTGGGATATTGTTTGATTCGTCTCGACGAGTACTTTTTAAATATATAATTTTTATAATTTTTTCATATGTATAACTTAAGATATAAACATTTAAAGATGCGTCTCGACAAGTGTGAAAAAGCAAATGTAGCAAGTAAATTGGATCGGAGGGAGTAGTATCTAGCTCTACAGAACATCTTAGAAGGCATAAAGACGTCTTCAAAGGGCTCTACTCAACGAAAAAATGAAAATCTAACTTCACCTTTTGATGGTAAAAATATTACAAAAGCATTAAAGATTAAAACTCACTTGAAGATTGCGAACTCGTACAGCAAGGTTGGAAAGTATTGGTTCCATTGCTTCATAAGGTGACGAGTCAAGTACCTAATTAGAATTGGAAAAAAAAAATCTAAGGATATATAAACAAATTAAATACGTTTTAAATGAAAAAAATGCACTGAATTCATTAGGTCACCATAATTAGACATGACACTGCAGTAAGTTGCACTGCTTCATCTGAATCCTCAAGCAAAGCTAGTATCACACCAAGCACTTGGGTCGCATAATGATTAATATGAATAGAAGGTATCTGCACAATCAAKTCAYGAGAAACCAAGAAAGATTTAAATATGAAATAAGACATGCCTTCTACTTGTGCACAGAAATTAAATAATCACATCGACTGGGTCGCAGTGACTGATGGTAAGGCAATGGTGAATCTTAAAATTTGGTAATATCACTATAAACCGAAACAAGAGAGAAGAGACAAAAAGTTCTAATGGAAATGTTTTCAGGTTTCTTTTTTTAGCCATGATACTGTGGTGGCAGTGTAGACTTGTGGTGTCAAGGGATAATATTAATAGAATGATGAAGGTGCAAGAGGTAGGAAAGCTAAGGGATCATGATGGGTGCTGACAAAGAGAAAGAAGGAATAAAGAACACATAAGGAAACCTGTCTAATCATAATTGAATTGTTGCATAATATGTTTTCCAGATAAAACTTATTTGAGATGTGGATAGATGTTCAGATATCATACTCAACTATCTTATACATTTCATGTTGATGCATTATGATGAACTGTCTATAAGTCCATTACCATGTGAAAGTGAAGACTGACATGGATACTTGATGTAGAGGCTTAATCATAATTCTTATCATCAGAGATTAAGAATACTTGGAGATCATTGAATTTGGGTGACTATTGTATTTATTGTCATTCTATTCCACAAATATATGTATGTATCATTAATCAAAGGATATTAAAACAATTCTGATACCTGGACAAGTCCTCGAAGACAAAGCCGTCTAATAGTGGCAGAGTCGTCAAATACATGACGACACAATGCTTCGACCATTTGTTCTAGCAAGCAATCATACCCATCACTACAATAAGAGTAAATAAGTTTGTCAAATTAATGAGTGTTAATGAAAGAGCACATAAGGAATACAAACTTTTTTGTTTGGGGGGGGGGGGGCACTTTGTTTGGATAGAAGAAAATGAAGGAAAGGGAGGGAAGAGAAAAGAAAGGGGACAATCTCCCTTGTCTGAGTATTGAAGATCGCCTTTCTCCTCCTGATTTCTCATCTTCCCTTAATGCTCTTTCACTCCCCTTCTTTGCTACCCAAACAACGTGTAAATGAAACTTGGTAAGTGTGTCGTCGAAGTGGAATGAGTGAATCTTGCAAGTGATACAACCCCATCATTCAGTGATTTGGTGTGGGATAACATTTTTCTGTTATCTAGCATCATATTGGATCCGGTTTTATTGTAGCTTGTTTGGGAAGACTCAGAGGAATTGAGATGATTTGCAAAGGCGTACTATCTTCCTATTTTCTACTCATTGTTTGCCATTAATATACATCCTCCGATTCTTTTTATTGGCAACATTTGCCAAAAATGAAAGCTTCGAATTAATGGCAACAAGTTTTTTTTTTCCTTTTTGGGTGAAGTTTTCCTTGCAAAATTACAATTATACCCTCACTAAAAAAACATTRATCGTGATTATACAATACTTTAAAAAAAATTAATGCTTAATCTAAGTTAAATTAACAACTCCACCAACCAACCCTCCCACCACTATCCAGCTTTCCCACCACCACGAACTCCCCCTCGACACCACCCTGAGCACCCAAGAACTCCTTCGCCRCCCACAAGAACCCTCGCCACCCATGAATACCCTTGCAACTATCCCTCGCCACCCACAAACTCCCTCGCCAACCTCCCACAACGACCTACAACGAGATAAAACGAGATCTCGCTGCCTTCACCACCCTCGTCACTTCGAATTCGTTCAAGATCCAATTACCCATGTACCCACGAATTCGAAGATCTAGAATTCAAATTCAAACAACCACCCACAAACTGAATCACCCTCACAGCACCCTCGCCAAATCTCTCAGCCATGAATGAACGAGATCTAAATTCACATTCGAAGGTGATTTCGAATTTGATCTGAAATTCGAAGGTGGTTTCGAATTTGTCCAGATCTCACAGCAAGTTGGTTTCAAATTTGTCTAGAAATTCGAAGGTGGTTGTAGTGGTGGCAACAGCAAGGCGGCGATGTTCGTTAGTGGTAGAGAATTCAAGGCGACGACTTAGGTTATTCTGACTTCTACAGTGGCAGTTTGAAATGGGTGAGGTTGTTGGTTATTTCTTTAACAACCTTAATCAATTGCTAACAATTCATCTAATTACTCTTAGGAAAAATTGCCTARCAGTATGTGCCCATGAGTTTGTTGCCAATAAAAAGAATCGGAGGAARTAATATATACTTTAAAAGAGGGTGCATAATCAAGATCACTAACAAATTAAAAACAAAATAAAATAAACCAGAAAAAAGGAATTTAGCATGCAAGAATAAAAAAAAAAGTTTTATTAAACATAATTCTACCGGTTCTATCTAGATGATAATTTGCAACAGGGCACAGAGATTCAAAATGTAATTATAAAAAATTAAAAAAGTCTTGCCAGAAACTCCTACATCCCTACACGTCCTACCTCATGGATAAAAGATCAAGTAGAAAGATTGCATGTAATAGACAGGGTAGGTAGAGGATTATTGGTCAAGTGGTCAGTTAAAAAGTGTGGTTACCTAGCTTCCAATACAGCCTGCTAAGGCTACACTCTCCGTAAGTTACCAATTATAACTTTAACCAATACACAATTAAGGATATCAAAGGAGAGAGAAAGAGATAGAGAAGGAGAAAGTCCAAAAGGACTACTCCCCTCTGTTCAACTAAATTCCTACCACTTCTTCTTTACATGTTTGCCAATGCACAATTTAAAAGTGAAATATCTATAATTGTACATGAGTAAAAATTATAAAAATTAGATTTTAATAAASTACTTGTTAATACGATTCTAACAAGATCCCACTTGACTATATTCATTTTTATATATTAATGAGACTTTAAAAGATTCTCGCAACTAATTAATAGTACCGATTTTCCTTATGGCACGAATTTAGTGGAACAAAGGGAGTACATAAATTCGAATGAGTTTCAAACTCAAAAGCAGCAGTTCCACGGGCAATATCAGGMCATAATATTAACAGCAAAACAACACAAGCACGCATGTTAGCAGTCATCAGGGTTTCATCAAGTTACCAAGTTTTTCAATATAGAATATGGACTAAATTGGCAACCAAAAGATGCTAAAGCAAGTATACCTATGACGAACAAACTCAGACAACGCAGCTGATGCAGCCTCCCTTTGGAAATTTTGGTGTTCATCTAGTGCCTTGCTTAGAATTAAACATATATCTGGAATCTGTGGCAGGTGAGCAGATAACATGAAGGTCAACATTAAAAAACCATCCCAAATAGGCAATAAAGTTACTTCTCCAGCATGGCAGCACCACAGATTCATACAAATTAAAATAGTCTCTGCAACAAGTTTCTGAAATAAATTCCAAGCAAGTACATAACAATGATGAATCCTCCAGTCATCAGTCTTTGGCTTAAACTATAATAAAAGAATAATGGTTGCTTTATAGGAAAAAAAAATTACTAGCATGGGTAGTAAATTACACAGACAGACCTCTGAARGTCAAACAGATAATATTTCAGAAAGCAATTAAAAAGATTTGTATGTTTCTAATACATTTGAGTGGCAATTGGCAATTGTAGTAAATAGGTTGATTAAATCTAATATGATAACAACGTAAGCTAATTTAGTGCATTCAAATATTCCTTTGTAAAAGTTGGGAATGCCAGAAGTTGAATCAAACCCAACGACCAAGAAGCTATGAATAACACATTACCTCCTTTGGTCTCTTTAGAGACACGCAGCCTGCAATGTCTCCAATAACATTTACCCACTTCTCATTTTGACTCTGCTCTCCATCTCTTGCCAAGATCTAATGGATAATAATAGCACCATTAATATTTGATTTGCAGCTACCAAAAAGATATATTGTGACGCACTCACAGGAAGTATCAGCCAAGAAGACAAAAAAATCCACAAACCTTTCCCATTTCAAGATCTCCAACACATTCACAGAAAGCTTGAAATGCAATTAGCAAAGCTCTGCAAAAAAGTAAAGAAAGAAATCAGCAGAAAGATGAAATTGAGGCAGAAATTAGCGTAACATGTTGCCAGCTCATGTATTTGAGATATCATGCAGGCAGCAACTTATTACCGTAGAGGTTCAGGTTGACCCAATCTAGCCAGTCCATGACAGCTTCCAAGTTGCAGAATAAGTGCAGCAAGTACTGTAGCATAATTTTGTTGAACAGCCTTCTTTCCAACTTTTCCACCACCCCTACAAGTATATTCTTCTGTTAATGTCATTATCGCATATCATTACATGATATTAAGCTTTGCTTTTATATATATAATTATTATATATATATATATATATATATATATATATATATATATATATATATATATATATATATATATATAGATGAGAGAGAGAGAGAGACCTGAAGAAGGCTGTGAGGGCAAATATAGATGCTTGCAATATCTCATTTTCAGAGCGATTGTTAACACCATGACTTGAACTATCTCCTTTATCAGGTACACTTCTATTGATAGGAGTGTGATTAAGGACTGATATAACATGCTCCAAGAACAAAAAAGAAAGCACACTATGCTGAGAAAAAGCCTGCAGTCGTAAAACACAGAAGTTTTACCAAAAGGTGAAACAAAGAACCACAGAAGAGCGAAAAAAAAAAGGTGATAGTGGCCATTAAAACCAAATTCCCAGGTTCCACTCTTCAAAAATAATCTCGGGAATCTGGTCTCCTAGGTTAGCTACATCTCAAAAAGTAGATCCACCATCTCCCTCTTCCCATATGTGCCAAAGCATATTCTTTAAGCTGCTTGTTTTGTCAGACTGTGACTATGCAGATTGCCTTCACATTTCTCCCACCTCCCCTTTCAATATTTTTCTATGTTATAAATTACAGGCCCATGTATGCTCAATTCACTCAGCCAATATTAATCAAGCATTAACGACTTCCGTCTTTGCAAATACAGAGCTTTTACAGATAAAAATGTAATTTGGTAAACATAGAGAAATGGAAGGATCCAAATATTAAATCTGAAGAAAGATAARTTCCATTGTCATGGATTTTGTAGATACTAGCTTTTCTTTGCAAGCTATGTGTGCCTAAATCTTGCAAATATATATATTTTACTACTAATTTAAAGTCTGAAACTTTKAAAACTTTRGTTTGTAATTGTTTTAGTTGTATCGATTTATTTTTCAATAAGAATKTTCTTAATTTGCTATGCATAATATATGGTTAGTTCATTTTGTAAGTTTGAAATTTTCCCTAGTATGCAGTTTTTAAATAGGAAGGGAATTAATTGGGAGAAATTGAATAAGGTAATCTTTATTTGTCAAGGGATATATATGTCTTTGCACAGGGAGTATAGGTCAATGCTTTCTTCTTGTTCAGTAGGTCAATGCTTTCCCCCCGTTGGCGCATATAATAGAGATAAACATACATCAATGCTTTCTTCTTGTTCAGTAGAAGTATAGGTCTTTTGTTTTGAAGTTAGAGGCAAGAAATGTCAAAGGTAGTATTAAAATGATGTCCAACCACACCATCGCATTAGAAATGAGCACAACTCACACAAAATGCATCTTGCATTGGCCAGCCACCACGTAACCTAGATATGTCTTTTGTGACTATATCCCTTCCAGCTGTAACTAGGACTTCATCAAAAACAACTGTTGAATTTGTGTTTTCTGCAAGAGAAGATATCTTTTTACAATCAAGGAAATGCAACCCATAGTCCCAGTAATCTTCTGAATTATTAAATGACAATGTGACCAAGAGAACATCACTATCGAATTAAAAAGGTTGAAAAAAGGATACAGCTCCGAGTGTTTCCTGCCGCAAATATTTTTCACTCACTTGACCTAGAGCAGAGAGAAGGGATTGCGTTGTCCTGTAGAAGACCAGACATGTTAAAGTATAAGAACCCACAATCATCACCACAAGAGACAAAAAAGATACTTTGAAGATTCAAAATAAGAATGAAACCTTGAAACATCAGATTCATTCAGCTCATTCTTCCTCTTCATTACAAATTCAATCACAGCTTGAATAGAGCCTTCTGCAGATTGCTTTATCTTGTCACATATAGCAGTTGTACAGCCATTCAATGCACCAATAAGCTGAAAGTGATTCAGAGTTTCAGATTAGCTTAGAGAAAAGACACCAGCCGGAAAGCAAGACACATCTCAACATAGTAATCTTCTGTTATCTTTGTGATGCGGAAATAAAGAACTAGTGGGACGACCTCTTCGTGTAAATCATTAGCCTGATCGAAGTCTTTTTTTATCCAAATTCTCAAGCAGCTAAAATTAAGCACTACAGAGATTTCTTTGGAAGCAAGGCCTAGTTGGATTRGATATAAGTTAAAACTTTAGAGTAATTTTCTATATAGGAATAAGGAATTTGTTTAGTCGTTAATGTTAATCATGTAGAGATAGACTAGTTTCGATAWTATCAGTTTTATGATTTTATTCATTAGTTTGATAGATTTTATATTTTAGACTTGTTTCCTAAAAGACAAGGTTGTTGTCTATATATGAGCAACTCATATGTATTAATATAATGCATGATGGGTGATTAATGATAATTGAGAGTTGCTTGTGGTTTGTTAACCGGAAACATTCTTGCGATACAGTGWCATCTTTCTTTGGCGATTCAAGTATCTTTCTATCCACATTAACATATATCAATCAATCAATCGGAGCCTTATTCCCATATGCAGGTTGGCTAACATGAACCAAAAAAGATAATTCCGGGTAGTCGTCCACATAAATTTTCCTCCTCCACTCCCTAAGATCGAGAGCCTCATCCRCTTGTAGATCCATCTGTTTTAGATCCCTTTTAACTCCTTCCCACCAAGTAACTCTGGATCTCCCTCTACCTCGWTTAAAATTACTCTGATCCCAGTTTTCCACTCTATGCACCGGTGCCTCTTGAGATCTCCGTCTTACATGTCCAAACCAACGCAAGCGGTTTTCCCTCATCTTGCTGACAATATCTGCAACACCAACTTTCCCACGAATAACTTCATTTCTGATTCTATCCCTCAAAGTATTCCCACACATCCATCTCAACATACGCATCTCAGTAACCCCTACTTTTTGAATATGCTCTTTCTTGGAGGCCCAACATTCTAGTGGTCTATCCACATTAACATACAAAGCACAAAAATATAAGTTTTACCCTGCCACAAGCTGCATCACTTGGTGTGCTATTCTAACATCACTTTGACTAACATATAGCATAATGGCACACACATTTTCCCATTAGGTAATAAAAATGGTGAATAAAAAGAACTYCAAGTTTAAGAAATATACTTGCCTCATCCTTCGTCAATAATACGCAGATTGACGAAACAACCCTGTTAAAAACTTCAGAGGGATCAATAGATGCATCCTGTGAAACGGTTAAGTATAGAGTTATAGACCAGACAAAGAGAATGAAAAGTTCAAGCTGACACTAAACTTACACTTTTCAACATGGCTATAACATCTTCCAGAGAAGACAAAGCACCATAAAACGTTTCCATGTTCGCATTTAAAATAGAACCCGTTGGCCTTGGAAGTGAAAGAGCTATGCAGAAGAAGAGATCAAGAATCTGCTCAGAAATCAAAGGCCCGACAAAAGGTTAAAATGAGTGTCATCACCTCAAGAACAAAGATAATTGAGTTATGTGATGCAAAAATGATTCACCAAGTTGCTAACCTGCGATGATAATTTTCTGACATCAGCATTACTATCAGCACACCGCGGAAGATAAACGATGATCCTATCCCCAAGAGATAAGGCCTCACGACTAGGAAATACAAAAGCAGCTGATAATCAAGCAAAGGAAAAGGCAGAGGTCAGTGATACAAACAAAAGAAAMAGTTAACATCTGGAATATTTCTTTCTGCAAATCAACCCCTTACAAGATGAATGGTAAACGGGAAATATTAAAAAAATAAAAACAAATTTTCTCAGTATGGAAAATATTTCATCTCAAAAAGTAACTACGAGAAACGTATCAAGCATTGCTTCCAGCCATCATCTCCCTCCTTTTTTCTGTTTATGAATTTGATGGTGAGATCAATAAAACTTCGTTATTTAAGTGTTATAGTGCCATAAGTRCCCCTTACTCCCTTAGTGGCTGTTATTGTTGACTATTAGTTGATTGAGTTTTGAGAGGTTTAGTCTGGTATAAATTAGTTCTTTAGTAAAGTTTTAGTGGGAATGAAAAGGACAATTGTTTGACTAAAATTTAATGAATCGATAGAACCCTTAAATAAGAATGTTAAATGTGCAACAATGGTAGCACTAAAAAAAGTTGATTAAATTGTTTTGTGCCCGTTTAGATGAAAACTCTTTAGTAGATGTCATATAGTGATATAACTATTTATAAATGAATTAATTTTGTGAGTCCACCTACATTTCTCCTAAAACGCCCGCGTATTTTCTCATATTTTCCGAATCCCCCCCCCCCCTTATATTCCTCCTTTCTCTCTCCTCGAGTCCTCTTTCAATTCCCTCACTCCTTTCTCTCTCCTCCCTCACAACCACATTGTCACCACCATCATCTGCAGCCCACCACAGCACCACAGTGTCACCATGACCTTCCCTCAGCATCGAAGCCATCACCGCGACCAAGGCCTCACCAAGACCCTCCCTCACCATCAAAGCAATCACCGCATCGCGACCCTTCCTCGCCAATGACCCTCCATCGAAGCCACCATCGCTGCATTTCCCACCATCAATATCCTCCTCTCACCTAGTCTCCTTCTCTCTCCTCAATTGAAGCCACCATCATGTCCCACCACCATCGATCTCCTCTTTCTCTCTTTCTTTTCTTGGTTTGGTAAGTTTGTTCTCGTATAAAAGCATTTTCCTTATAAAATGCACCAACAAAATTGTACTTCCTGTCCACAAATAAGTGGAAGTGTGGAACGCTGTTTCTCAAACTCAACCTCAACAAATTTGACTACCAAATCTTACAATCCTTTCATCTCACAAAGCTTAACACACACAAATTCTGTCCATTCAAATTTGTTCATACATTTACATGTTTAAATCAGGTCCCATATTTCACTTATCAGATATCACATGGGCACATACTAATCCTTTTCCAAGTTCCAACAAATGGTCTAACAACTAACTGTCATAGAATAGACATATTCAAACTACCACTTCCATCTAAGTAAATCATATGAAGACAATACAATATGGCCCACCTCAATATAAGACACTTAGAAAATCCTGATACTTTATATCCCACAAACTCACAAAGTGTGTAAACCATTGTGGAATTGGAGGGCATAACAGAAAAGAACAAATTTCATCAACTGGAGCCTTGTTAACTTAATTCATTGCATACGTTTTTATTATCAACTTATAATTTTCACTCATACACTAGTACACAACTATAAAAATTAATGGTTAAAGATATGCATTAAATACTATGAAAAGAAATAATAGCACTAAATTATGATAAAGAAACTAAGAAAGTAAAAGATTTATAAATTATCATATTCAAGATTAAGCACATTGAAACAACTAAAATTAAAGAAAGAAAAAATTACTTGGAAGGTTTGGGACATTCCCATGTGAGTGACGATCAATATGTTTGTTGTGGGCACAATTCCCATGGCAACCTAAAGAACAGAACCCACTAGTACAGATCATACGAAACTTAACAAGCGTCTCATGCACAGCTTGGCAGCCTCTCATTCTTTGATGATCAACAGCAGAAGATACATATGGATCAAGTTGTCTCAGAATGTGCAAAAGCTGCTCTGCCCTACTTCTTCCATCTTCCCCGCTGATTAAGAGTAGTAGTGAAGGATAAGTCAAGATACTTGCAACCTTTTGGCTAAAGCATTAATCATTTACAAAATTAGTCCATGTCTTTTCCAGATCTATGAAGTTTTCAAGGTATATCTCCCCCCCCCCCCCCCCCCCCCCCCCCCCCCCCCCCCCCCCCCCCCCCCCCCCCCCCCCCAAAAAAAAAAAAAAAAAATCACATTTTTGATTAATTTTTCCTTTAGTAATATCAGTGGTCAATGTTTTCCACTTAAAAGCGTCAAATTGAATCACTTGCGGCTATCAAGAAATGGCAGAAGCATAAATTACCAAACGTAACTCTAAATAAGCATTCCATTAACAGTAACATTTTTTCGTTTGATTTACAAAGATTGAGTTTTTTCATACAAAAGATGTGTTTGTTCATTGGAAACATCGGTTTAGTTCCTATTAGGAATACAAAACCAATGGAAAGAAATGAGACTAATGATGGCCTTAGGATTAAACTTCCGACATTGAGTGTTTGCATATATGTGAGGTGTTTATAACGTGACTTTTATAGGTACAAAACACAACAAATCTAGAGTGAATATGCAATACCTTGTAAGTAAGATTGCACACAACAGAGTGATGAGATTGTCTATGAGAGGACTGACAACCTCAGATGGTTCACTTGGCAAAGCAAAAAATCCCAAAACGGCCTAAAAAAGTTCAAAATTCAATTTGTCAATACAGCATTAGAGCTAGAGTAGAGCTCACTTAGTCAAAACACTTGAAATTGACATTATTACCTTCAAGACATGGTTTCTGGTTTCCATAGTGAGCTTTGGCTCCACTGAAACCAAAGTAGTGCAAGCACTTAATGCAAGAGCCTATATTGTAAAATGAAATAGTTGTTGGTTAGAGAAGTTCAAGAAAACTAATGAAAAGAGAAACTTAAGAAAATCTAAGCAGCAAATGTGAAAATATGAATTAATTGTTCTAACCTGAGTTCGTAAAATCTCAACACTGGTATCCATAAATTCCTCATCATTATCATGACCCATCAAAGTCAAAATATAGTCGAGTAATTGATCCCTTCTTTTTAACGGAAATGGTGTGCCATTTTCTCCAGCCTGAATGACAGCTTTCCCTGCAGAAAATACAATATAAAAACATCTCCACAAGCAACAAATTTTTTTAAATTTGATAATAAACATTTAGAATTCGCAACACCTACAAGAACCAGTCAAACAATCTATTACAAACAACTGAAWCAAGARATTTGTCCACAGTGTTGCTGAAAACAAGAACATGAGCAGGGTTAAGGATTTAATACACTACCATTCTTTGTGTAAACAGGAAAGGTAAGGTCCTAAACAAGTTCAAAATTAAGTATGTAGCTGGTTATGGGTTTATCAGAGTTTAAATTCATTCAAAATCTAGATATGCTGAATGCTTTACATATTCTAGATAGTTTTACAGCCTTTTTTGCTTAGATGCTTGATTACTCTCTCCATTTCATAAAACCCATTAGGCATTAACACTTCTTGGAGGAACAAACTATCCCTTATCGCACTAATTTTTCATTACTAAATACCCCACTAACCCCTATCACATTTACCTTTTATATGAATAAAAATTGATGACCACTCATMACCTTATCATTTAAAAGTACACACTTAGGTTAGTGTCTGAATAAAGGGAAAATAATACTTTCTAGTKATTGAAGTGGTTAATTACTGATTGTATAAAAATTATGTGGGCACAAATACCTGCCTATTACTGGGGATCATGAAACAAATAAGTTTAGGAGATTAATAAGAGGTTTCAAAAAAAGTGAATTTACTCATTTAGAAAACATGACGACTGATATGGGGCACATCGCACATGGAATAATATGTACATTCAGTCATAAACGAAAAAGGTAAGACAACAAATGTGTGAAAGGGGATGTTATGGCATTTTAGGCA
The DNA here is from genome assembly GCA_008642245.1 of Bassia scoparia. Classification (NCBI taxonomy): domain Eukaryota; kingdom Viridiplantae; phylum Streptophyta; class Magnoliopsida; order Caryophyllales; family Amaranthaceae; genus Bassia; species Bassia scoparia. Next base: position 48,457 of record SNQN01001524.1, on the reverse strand, counting down.
TACATTCTTTTGTATGGAAAATCAATCGAAGTGGTAMAATAAAGAGGAACTCATTAATACAAAAACTCAATATAATAAGTAGATAGGACAACTAAAAAATACTAAAATCGTACACTTCTGGGGTAAGARGGAAAAAGGCAAAAGGTGGAAGTAAGAATCGAGAAAGTTGCTAATTAGTCATGAGTATTTAAGTTATGGATGATTAATAATGATTTAATGCACACAAATGAATAGGAGTGTTATAAACTTATAGTTGGAAGTCATTTGGAAGTTGAAATGGTACTCAAATCTACAGGTAGCTGATGGAGGAGAATGAGGCTCTTGATCGTCGGGGGTGAAGGAAAATCTTAGTGGATGACTTCCCAGAATGATCACTATTGGTTCATGTTACCCGACCCAACTTCAATTGATTKATAATAGGAATAAGAAACTTGAATGAAGTAATTTTCGTTACAACTCCAGTGCTAATGCAAACAGTTGCTCAAAGATACTCTAACACCCTGTACTCCTAATACAACTCAATGTTTTATAGAATCACATACCTAGTAAATCAATAGCGGTAATAACAGCCTGCTTTGCAACAGGGTGATATACATGGAGAAGGCGTGACAGCACATTTGTTCCCTGAAAATAAGGAAGAACAACTTAGAGTAGCCTAGTGAACTATCAAAGAGAATAAAAAACATTTAAGTAAATGCTTCTTTCATTTATTTTTCTACCAAGAAATTGATGAAGTGATCCATTTGTAAATTCACGCACTACAAATATGAGCCTATGACCAGCACAAATATTTGTTCTTATTAAGTGAGTGTGTTCTATAAGCACACATAAATTAGTTAGCCAAGTTGCTTGGCAATTGTATCAATTAATTATTGCATAGGTGCATACATCATAGCTTTTAGGGGCTGTTGGGTTAAATACTAAAGAAAGGAAAGGAATCAACAAAAGGATAAGAAAGGAAAGATATGGAAATCCCTTTGTTGATTGTTAATGTTTGGAAGATAATTCATCCCCTCTCTCTTCACATTTTCCACCACCATCCTCTCTCTCTCTCCTCACATCTTCCACCACCTTCCATCACCACTTCAATGGTCACTTTCCCTACTTTCTCTCTCTCTCTCATTTTTCCCCTCTCTCTTCGAATTGGGCTTCATGGTTGTTGGTGAGGGTTTCGTGATGAGCATTTTCGAGGGTAGGGGTGGTGTCGCGGTGGTGCGAAGGGCTTTGATTTCATGGTGGTGCTAGGGCAAAGATTTCGTGGAAGGCTAGTTTCGCGGTGATCGTAAGGGATAGGGTTTCATGGGTGGGAAATTTCGTGCTTATGTAGTGGTGGCTAGGGCTAGTTTTGTGGTTGTTTCGCGATGACTAGGGTTGGTGTCCTATGCTCAAGGGTTGGTTTCGCTGGGTTGGGGTGGTTGGCTGGCGTTCGTGGTGAAGGTATTGGTGGGTCGTCAAGGTGAAGAGGATATTGGGATCCCTAAGTGGGGTGGGATGTCGTAAGGATAGGGTTCATGGGTGGGAAATTTCGTGCTTATGTAGGGGGCTAGGGCTGGTTTTGTGGTTGTTTCGCGGATGACTAGTTGGTTGGTTTTGCGTGGTTGGGGTGGTTGGTTGGGGTTTCGTGGTGAAGGTATTGGTGGGCTGGTCAAGGTGAAGAGGGATATTGGGGATCCCTAAGTGGGGTGGGGAATGGTGGTAAAGCGAAATGGGGGAATTGTTGGGTGAAAGGAAATGATTGTTTTAGCTGAACAAACTTCTACAAAGAAAATATAAGAAAGATTTAAGCTAAGCAACTACCATTTCATCAACAAAGGTACATGTAACTAGGGATTTAAGCTACATAATGAAATAGATTAATCAACTAACAAGAAAGATGGATCACATGTTTAGAACTTTAGATCACATGTTTCCTGTTTGAGCTATAAACAATTCAAGCACATTCAACAAAATTATTACAAACTACCCAAAATAGTGACCCTGTGTTTTGCAAGGAGAATTGATACATATACCAATCCACCAAGTAGTCATCGAAACTCAGCTACTTCTTTAGAAATTAGATCATAACACCCCTTCCAACTACTAACATGGACAAGAACRATACTTCTGTAAAGATAGAGTATACTCCTAAATGATGTTCATCTCTTTAGATATCAACAGATGTAGAAGGATATAAGGCCAAAAGTTACAGAAGCGACAGATTTGAAGTAATTCTGACAGTAATCGAGATTTTCAATTCCCGATTGAATCTAATTAAATCTACGTAAATAAAAGCTTGATCCACGTCAAGCCACATGTTGAATAAAGAAGAAATCAACTTGTACAAAAACATATGCCCAGAGAATATTCCCTGTCTCTTATACACATCTAGATGTGTATAAGAGACAGCCTAAATGATGTTCATCTCTTTAGATATCAACAAATGTAGAAGGATATAAGGCCAAAAGTCACAGAAGCGACAGATTTGAAGTAATTCTGACAGTAATCGAGATTTTCAATTCCCGATTGAATCTAATTAAATCTACGTAAATTAAAAGCTTGATCCACGTCAAGCCACATGTTGAATAAAGAAGAAATCAACTTGTACAAAAACATATGCCCAGAGAATATTGCGGACTAGTTATTGGCGAGGAAACGGCAACCGTCAGTATCTTACTTTCCAGTCCAGAATGATGAAGGGATTCTAAATAAGAGGTTCGTATAAGTCAAAGATATCAGAGATTGCATGAATTTACACTTCAGAGTCTCATTACTTATCTCCGTTGATCTTTAATTATGGACATTAAATTAGCATAATTTACTTGAGTGCAAACAGAAACTAAGCTAAATTTTTTCAAGTTACTTAAACAGGCTTAGACCAAGAAATATACCACAAGAGCATCAATTCGAGCCTCAATAACAGTTGATGGAGCATATCTTGCAGCATATCCATACATTAATGCCAAACCAGCATGTATATCATCTGAATCTTCAACTCTAGCTCTAACGGTGAAGTAAGAGAAAAATCTGGCAACAGCAGAGTGACACTAAGAATGTGAGAGCACTAAAGCAGAAAGACAAACTTAAAAACAGACTGCATGTTTAATATGCTTGCATGTAGAAACTTTCCMTAGAAGAAATTCAGTTTCTACCAACCCCCAACCCTCTCTTTACTCTCGTTTTCTGCTAGATGTCTCAAAATGCTCATCCGCTTATGCGTATAATCAGGATACTCYCTTGTATTTGGAGACATTAGTTTATCTTAATTATTAGCTTGACATCAATTGGGGAATTTCACACCTGATGTGCCACTTAAAATATAGGAAGAAAGCTGCCGGGTTTTTTTTTACTTTTTAGTTTTTATTGCCTTTATGATTTATGAACACAGAATAAAGGGGACTTAATGGTTTTTTAGCTAACAGGGAGGAATAAGTCATCAAACAGCAACACACAAATTTCATGTGGCTCTATCACCTAGCTAACTACACTGATTAACAAATAATACCTATAAACATTTTAAAAACGGGGTAAGATGGGTAAGATCAATTATGAACAAGTAGTGTCGTTATAAATGGGATAAGGAAAAACCTTTGCAATATACTCTGCCCAACATTGTCCAGAATGTCCTTCAGCTTTTCTAAGACCATATCCAAATGAGATGCTGCAACCTGRAGGATAGTTTTTGAGTAAGCAAAAATACATAGGCACAAAATCCAGCTAATATGCTGGAAAAATAAGTATTTAAAGCATCAAAGACATGTGATATATCATACCAGTCCCATACCCTTCGCCAGGCCAAGCCTATTAGTAGGTACTCTCATATTAGCCTGTCTATACATTAAGTCAATTCTATCACGAACATAGCTTTTGTCATCAACTTTTTGAAGCAGCATGCCAAGGCACCTGGGAACCAAATAAAAAATTAAAAAAAATTAAAAAAACCAGAAAGTACGATGATCAAAATCATCAAAGCTTGTACTGTGGTATGGAAAAAATTTAGGCTTTATGAAGATTTTAAGTTTCTTCTTTGTCTCTTGATGGATATACTTTTCAGTTTTAAATTTTTAATGGACAGTAAACAATGGGAAGACTTGTATTGTTCATCAGCCATGCAACTGTATGTGTCATAAACAAATCAAGCCATGAAACAATTGAAAAGGATTCAGAAAAGCTAGCAACATARTAACTACGTGTCATTTGCATCTGTTTTGTTCTCATTTGTTCGTTCTTTTTTTAAGCTATGTATTTAGTTATGTTTTTATTACTGCTGGTAGATAGCAGATTACTCTCCTGAGATAAAAACTTTAWATAAATTGTTTATAAGAAGACCATTGGGGAGTCGACAGTTTATAAATATAAGAAAAAGAACAAAGCACCATCTTGTCTAAAGACCGTCATGCCTTATTTGAAAAACTCAAGAAAAACACAAGTGCCAATGTGCCATGCTTATCAAGGCAATTCTTTAGAAGATGTTCAAAAGAACTACTTTCCATTACACATTGACTACTCTACTAAGCTAGATAAATAGCTTCTGTATTCCACTGTAACTATAATTTATATTTCCTCCATATTGYATTGATTGCAACAAARGGGAAGTTTGCGGACTCCAATGCAAAATTTTATAATAACATTTTAAGGGTTTCTTAAGCTTTGCAGGTTTGATTAAGTTAGGAAAGAGAGATAACATCAGGCCACCATGCACCACCCTTACCACCACCAACCACTTCTGACATATCACTCAAACCACCCTCCAACCATCAAATTTACCAAAACCATCTTCCAACAGCCAAGAAACAGGCCTCCACCACCACTAAATCAACCCACAAATTCAGCACCACCCCCCAATTCACCCACAAATTCAACACCACCACCGCCAAATAGACCATGAACTCAACAACACCCACAAACCACGATCAACAACCCATGAACCCAGAAATTCAACATCACCCACAAACCAAAACGAACAACCCACAAACCACGACGAACCACCCAAAAACCACAAGCCACAACAAACCAAGAACCGTGAATAACCACAACGATCCATGAACCACAACTAACAACAACAATCAAACTGCCAGTCCACCACGATCTCAAAATTCCTAATCTAACCACCAAGATCTCACATTCCGAATCAAACAACCAGTGTGGGTGTGGACTATGGATTATATTTTACTATCGAATACACTAGATGGTGGTGGGTGTGGGTTTGATTTTTGAGGGAGGTGGTAKGTGTGGATTCAATTTAAGCAATGATGGTGGGTTTGAAAAGAGCAACAGTGGTGGGTTTGAAATAGTTGGTGGTGGTAGCTTCAAAATGAGTGGTGGATTGGTGGTAGTGGGTTCAAGTGGCGAACTGGTGGGGGATTTTGAATGGGTGGWGGTTAGGTTCRATTAGGGTGGTCAGTAATTTGGGGCAATAAAATGTTATGGTAATTAAGCGTTGCTCAATTCTAAAGTATTTTTTTTATAATTAAGGGTATTATTGTAATTTCAAGTTACAAAATTTACCAAAAAAGGAAAGTTAGGAGTTTTTTACAATCAAAGTATTACATACGTTCATGGTAAATGTTGTAATCGATACGTTACGGAGGATGTATCTAAGTTGTTACAAATACTAGAACTTCAAACTTCATAGTTTATATTGATATACTATAATCAATACATATGTTTAGAACCTTCTAAGGTACTACAATCCGTTTTTAACACCRTAGTTAATGATTTATTGGTTCTAGAGACTGCCACTGGCTTTTTTTGCWTAGTAGCAGACCTTAAATTTTGTCAAGGATTGCTAGCTATTCATCATTTTATCTCTATCACATTCATCACTTAGCATTTTCTTCATGCAACATTATATAGTATTTGAGAATTTGTTTGGATGGAAATGRAAGAGGGAAGTAGGGAACACCAGGAAGATTAAGGAAATAGATAATGGGCTCTTTTTTTCTCCTTGACAACAATTTTTTAAAACACTTCCAAGGCGTATATGTGTGGCTTTCAATGAATAAAGAGCAAAAGAATCATTACCAAGATTTATAATTACCAATTATGCATTTTACAACTAAAAACAATGTGTGAACAGCTAAAACAAATACAAAGAACCCACATAATCCATTAAAAATTGCTTCGCATAGGAATTGGATGAATTCACTAATACCTTACGAGTTACGACATTAAAAAATTCTTTTGCACATATACACCATGATCACACAAACTAACATATAAATGAAACTAGTCGAATGTAAATTCTTCGGATTAAGCTATTAACTATCTACTGTACTTTCCGAAATTTCTTTTGCATATATGCACCATGACCACACAAATTCGCTCAAAAATGAATCTAATTGGATGTAACTTCTTCAAATTAAGCTATCTACTTTTCCAAAAAAAAAAAAAAAAAAGTTCAAAAATAAAGCATTATAAATTTTTGAAAACAGTGTCAACGTAAACAAGGACACTTCCATCGATATACTTTAGCCATCACATTGTCATAACTAGTATTTCGGCATCCGATGCGTGCGTAAATTTTAACATGTATTTTGTTCACACATGTAAGCGGAGAAAGTTGTGGATCTTATTATGCTCAAATGGTTCTTGAATCTATTTATAGCTTTTAGGGGTATGGTGTAATTGAAATTGAGCGGGTACGTTGTTTATACACTTATAACTCTATTTCAATCAATACTCAATCCTTTAAAAGCTTCATTTTATGTTTAGGAAGATTTCTTTCTACAAAATTATATTGTCAATATTGCATTGACTGTAGTGAATTTGACATATTATGAGCACTTTTCTTTATAACAAAATAATACCAAATTTGCATTGATATGGATTGATAATTATGTTGACTTATGATCTTTTTTAAATGCTAAGGGTATAAATGTAATAGCACATGGGGGACACCATCGTTCCCCCCATCSCTTATGTAATAGAGATTGGCAAGTTAGTCACTTCTATCATCTACAGCTGTAAGAATATCAATCTTATTTACCGGTGAAGTAGTCCAGAATGCTCATCCTCAGTTGTATACAGTTCATATTGTTGGGCAAATGCATCTCCAACAACAATTACCCAGTCGGCATCCTGACCCACATCCAGAGTCTCTGCAAGAAACTACCGAGGAAAAGAGGAAGGAAAATGCAATGTCCAAATTTAATTCTAGTCAGTTGATGTACAGTTGAATGATGAGGGAAGGAAATACAGTAATAAACATCATTAAAACTTCAATCATGCAGATACTGCAACAAAAGCAATTAGATATGACATTTTGCATGTGCTGAGTTCACTCACATTGACTATTCATGTCATCCCAGGTTTCCCGGCATGAAGGATTCTGCTTCAAGTCATCTGTATCACTGACATATGCCTTCATTTTTGGAATCTACAACTCAGAAAGAGAACAGACTAAGTTAAAAAAATTGAAAAAGGAATTTAATCAAGATTAGATGCTGATCTGTGTTTTTATTGGGCCAGAATCTACAGCATATATTCGGACTACAAACTTGAAACTTATGAATATGAATGTGTACTGCTATTTAAACCAAATAATCAATTGCTAATTGGTGGACATTCTTTGGCCTGCGTGATATTAAAATAATTTCTCTTTTCTATCTGAATTTATTTAGTTATGTTCAGTCACCTCCATTCCATTATATGAAAGATAGTCATGCTTCAGAATATGCCATAGCAACTATTTAGTTGAATATTGCAGACCATACAACCAAAACTTACATTACTCGCTCTTTTATTCATCTACATATTCATGTTGGATCCATGATACCCTGAGATGGGTATAGGCACTTACACACCCTTCATTTAGCGAGAAATTGTGGAAGTTTTCATTAAAAATACAAAACTAAGATTTGGACACGTAACAGGGTTAAAGTTAATATAGCAAATAACTATGATATTAAAAGCGTTGTGAAACTTACAACATCAATGACAAATTGACTCCTAAAATTTACAAAGATCATTTAGCATAGACGCAAGTATTTGGAAGATTTCAATAAAAATATTAGGGACATACCTCATCCTGCCAAAACAAATTGATGTTCTTTGGAAAGAGAGGTCCTAAAGAAATTAAGCACCTGAACATAGGATACATAAAAAGGAAAAATGTTAGTTTCATTGTTTGGCATCAAGGCCAGTGAAAGTTTAATTTTCAATCCAATATCAACTAAAGTACCAATCTGGAAAAAAAATAGAACAAAGAAACAAACTGCCCCTGAGGAATTTGTCCTATTTTCTTAGTTCCATAACTTTGCCATTTCAAAATTAAAAACGATTGTACTGCAAGGATTTCTATACATGTACCGACTACCCTAATTTTCTCAGAGAATTTATATTCCGGAGAGCTATGAGAGTACCAAGCTAACATTGCAACAAATGTATAAACCTTAAGTTGTTGCAATGCATTAACAGAATTATAGTAAACACACAAAACCACGAAAAAGACAGATAACTAAAGAAATTTTATTTATTTTTTATTCAAACCTTTCTTATAGTAGCGAATTTTGAAAAAATGAGCAACAAATTCACAATAGATAATTTATATGAATTAAATGTGCGATCTGGGTTTCACCTCTTATGAAGCCTGGACAACTAATCAAACAAACATTGAATAGTTTTCCAACCATATTCAGATTGTAAATAGTGGAGTTTGGTGTCAGTTTGATTCTAAGCTGAGACAATGAAGGATTTGCATTATGCACAACAAATTAAAAGCATAACTAATTCTATTTTTATTTTTTTWAAATTTTATTTTTTTGTGTATGTTGAACATATTTTGAATTTCAATCAGATATTTGTGTTCCTYTTACAGTTGACATTTTCAAATTTTAGCCATTGCAAGACATGCTTTAATGTCTAGACAAGTACATATTTATAGTTCCTTTGTTTGATCCGAAACCCTTAAAAATTGTCATCAATATAAAAGTGCTTCCCAGAAGTATCAAAACTTATAAATTGATCTGTGATGTAATAATGAAAGGCTCCCAAGAAAGAATTTTCAACAAGTTGAAGACTTGAAGTAATTGAATGCACCGTCATAATTGAAAAATGAAGATGAGCATAAGTAATCGTTACCGAGAGAATATGAGTTGCTTGATGCTCCTTTGCCAGGGGATCATGCAAAAGTACTATCAAGCGGGCAAAGAGTTCCTGATATTTCAAACCAAAAGGTTAAAATGGATAAGAAAAGGAGTATAATTTGGAAAGAGCTATAAATCAATTCAAAAACTACCTCGGAATTTGGAATGTCCGTGCGAGCTTTACACTCACTTAACATTATGCTGCTATTACCAGATCTATTCCTGTACAATTCTGAAATGCATCTACAAACCTGAAGAGACATTAGATGTAAACTAGTCATGAAATTCCATAAAACAAATGAAAATGAAGACCAAAGGTAATAGTATGACTCTGCCTTTCACARAAATTCAAAAGTTTTGACGATTTAACTTTGCCATCAAACACTTAGATTTTTTACATCTTTGTTCGTCTCAACTCAATTTAAACCATCTTTCAAAGCACTAAGTGAAAGGTGTTCACATCGATAAGGAAATGATGTTGAAGGACAAGTGGGTTTTTGAATTTTAGAAGAAGGGAATCTAGCTCATCTATTATTTGGTTGTATGTTTACAAAAATATACTTTCTATTCTCGGATGTACTAACAGTGTATCAAAGATCTGTTAGTACATCCGAGAGGCTACAATTACTGTGAGCAGCCATATAATGACATGACGCGGAACGCATTTTAGCTATGCTACTAATACTTGTACTTGCTCTGCTATTCTGCCGAAGCTTGGCTGAGATAGAGGTGCAGGGCATAAAACAAAATGGGCTGGTGACGTGGAGTTTTTTTAGTTGCATAAGTTTCTATAAATGGAAATTCTAAAAAAAATGCATCACTTTGGTTTTTTTCCTTTTTTTGGATTGGGGACCACAATAAAACACCCATTAATCTCTATTTAATCTCTTCTTTTTTGTGGGGACCACATAACTTTTTACCCAACTACTTTATTAAAATACTCATCAGTACTCTTTAATCTCTTTTTGTAGGGACCACATAACTTTTCCCCACATTCAACACACYTAATCACCCTTACAAAATTTTGCCTCAATTATCGCTTTAGTCTAAGTGATAGACTAAAAAAACGTAGGAAGTATACAAAAATAAGAAAATGTTATACAAAACYCTAAGAGCTACATATAAGAACCTACTCCCTCTGTATCATAATTCTAGCAAAAGTTGAATATTTTATCTCTCACAAATAATAACAACTTTTGCTAGACTTATAATACGGAGGGACTATAAAAGAAAATTTTTAGAATCAACTTACCATTAATTACAGCGATTAAGTGTGAATTTGTCATGAATTTTTAAATTTCTACTATTTTTGGCAATGTATTTATTGCTTAAGCATAGTCCYAAGAGCTACAAATAACATAATTCTTAAAAAAAGCCGAATTGGCGGCAATATGTTACTTGGACTCGGATGAAGTGTCACGTGTCGGTGTCAGTGTCAAGCGTCTGACTCGCCTATTTTCTTGAAAAMAGTAGAGTTTTTAGTTATAAAATGAAGAGTCAAGTGTTGTGTCGGTGTCCGACACGAAGCGTGTCGACATGGACACGTGTGGTAAATGAAAGATTCCAAGCAACATAGACGGCAACATAGACGGCAACGGTACCAACTTGAGGCGACGTGCATGAAATAACACCAGCTTGATCGGGTTCGGGTTCACAAGGCAGCACCAACTTTTTTTACTTTTTTTTTTAACAGGAAATGAGGTTGTGCAAAGAGTACCATAAATGAGGTCGGAGACTGAATAATCCATTAGAATCAGGCCAGAAAAATTATTTTGCCTTTTTAAAAATGTTTTTTGATTTCCTTTTATTTCTTTTTCCTCTTTTCTAAACTTTTTATGTGCTAAAACGGAAATTCAAAAGCCTTTAAAAAAATTTGGCCAGATTTCAATGGAATTTTCTGTTAGTGGCTTGGTTTAATTACTACAAGTGTGGATTCTGGTCTTCTGACTCATTGTACACCTCCACTCTTTCATATCTCTCTCTCTCCCCCTCCTTCTTCCTCCTTTTCTGCTACATGCTTAGACCTTTGTCATGCAATGGTGAACCTGAATTGAAAACAAGTTTTTTTATCAAATATGAATGACTTATGTCGACAAATTATTTGAAGCCAAAAGTGGACAGCAGTAAAATATATGCAATAAAGAAGCATTGATCCATTGAAAAATTTAATTAAATTATCTATATTGATGTCTGTGATGCATAATAACTCCAATCAATGCTGGCCACCAGGAGTTATATTATGAAAAGCTATGAGGCTACTGGAGAGTTAGATAGTAAGACAAAAAGAACATTAATGGGAAGCTAATTGAAATGCGGAGACTCCCAAGGTGCTGAAAATTACCATTCTTCTCTAAGGATGGGCTAAGTGAAAAAGAGCCATAATTTATTTTTCTTAGCTTATAATGATTTATCTGATAAATAATAAACCGTTCTGTGTCACCTCAGTTCTATCCTGATCACGTGCACACTATAATTGACACATACTCATAATGTACTTATTAAATTAGTCCGATTAGAATGATTTGAAGCTACAGAATCATTGTTTACTTGAATGCCTGGTCTTTCTTTTAGGCATTATAATAGGCCGAGAACATCCAACTTGCAGAGTGCAATGAACAACAACACCAACATGCGGATTAAGTGCTCGAATAGCACCAACTTGACGAATGCGGTGGTAAAGATAAGC